>QPKB01000016.1:184917-273696 GCA_003546025.1 Camphora micrantha | reverse complement strand
TGTGATTGCCTTGGAGCAGCAGAGGATCTTGGCATTAATACCTCAACCTAAAGCACAGGGTTCTTCCTCCCAGTATTATCAGCAGCCAGCATCTAAGAGGTTACGGTATGAACCAATGCTTTAACAGTTGCCACAACGGATCACTTGCACTTTTTGTGGGGGAAGTCATCATGTCCGCGATTGCAGGAAACAGTCGGGTGCATGTTTTCATTGTGGAGACCCAGGGCATAAAGTTCACAACTGTCCAGGGAAGACAGGATTGGCACCACCAGCATTCCCAACTCCGGCGCTCTGATGGACCCGATTCTTCCCTCTCTCCCGCTGCCTCCGCCCCGGGTCTTTCGGGGTACGGCGGAGGGGAGGAGAAAAAAAGTAAAGGGTATCAACATCTTTCTTTCTTTTTGTACGGGTATGCCAATTTCACTTTTCCACTTGGAATTTAGAAACGATGATCCGAAGATCCACCTTCACAAGTAGAAAGGGGAAATGAAACATTTTCTAGTTTCCCATTGCACACATATTTTAAGAAAAGAGACAAAAGGGTTTTTTTATATGCCGTGAAAAGCGATCTCATTTGTTGCCGTGAAAGGCGATTTACAAGTCTTATCCATTATGAAAGACAAGAGTTGTGATTTTTGTCTCTAAAAGAAAAATAAAGTACAATAGAAATCAAGAAAAAGGATCTGACTTCTCATTCGATTGTGGGGACACGTTCAGATCGACGGTCGCGAGTCATGTATGGGCTCCTCCGTCGTCCATGCAGATGAGAACATGATTCTTGGATTCTTGGCTTGGCTTTTTAACCTCAGATTTTTAAAGAACAAAGACCAAGAGAAGGTCTTATATCCGATAAAAAGCTAAGTAAACGGGCTGAAAAGCCACGTTTTAGTCATGTTGGTAGAAGAAGGGAGGTCCTTGGGGGGGGGGGGGTGGCCCCCCAAGGGTGCTTCAATCACCTTTTGGTGGTCTTGCAGCAGAGTTGCAGGAGTTCTGGATTTTCCGGGCAATTCTCTGGACTTCTTTTCTTTTTCTTTTTTTTCTCTTCTTTTTTTGTTTTTCCTTTGGAATGCCCTCCTATTTATAGGCCTTTGGTAGCCATTTAGGAGGGTTTATGAGCATTGAATGCATTAATGCTCATAATGGGAGGAGTTATAAGTTTTAAATTATTTGTTTCGTAACTCCTTTTTCCTTGAATCTGATTGGCCGATGGAGAATAATGAGCTTTTAATTGTCATTAATCCCCATCATGGGAGGAGTTTCATGGCTTTAATGCCATAAATCCTTTGACTTGTAACTCCCATTTGCTTGCTTTTGATTGGGCCGTCCAAAATAATGAGTTAATGACCGCATTAACTTGTCATAAAATGGGTCATTTAACCTCATTAATTGGTCGCCTGTTGACACCAAAAATGTCGCTATGTTCCTTCAACACCAAAAGCTACATGGAGCCACATCCTGCCATAAATAGGAAGGCGCCACTTCAAGCACCAGATCTTGTCAGAATCAAACAAAAACTGCAAGATCCTTCAAAGCAGCCAAAAGAGAGGTACACATGAAGTTTCAGGCCATTTCAACATCAGTTAGCCTAACTTCACTCCTCCGACAGCCAGACAGGAGCTCCCGGCAGCGACAGTGTCGAAGACTTCAAAATTTCGATCAGAGCCTACGGATGGTCTCAAAATACCTCCAAAAGCCCCCCTGCCAAATTTCAAGTCAAACGGACGACGTTTGACCCTTCATCAACTATCGGGAAGCAAAAACAGGCCTACCAGCGGCGGAGCACCCCGGAATCATGGCATCTAAATTGGAGCTAATGGATCATCTCAAAATGACTCCAATAGGTCCCCTGTCAAGTTTTAGGTCAAACGGACATCGTTTGGCCTAGTTTCAAAGCTCGGCATTTTCCTCGAGGTGAAATCAAGGCGAGCATTTGCGGGACCCCAAAAGGATTCAAAACTCAAACCAAAGCCCATGGTTGGTCTTACTTACCACTCAGGAGGCTCCCTGTCAAATTTCAGGTCAATCGGACGTCGGTTGACCACAAGTCAAAGCTCGGCATTTCTCTCATGGCGAAATTAAGGCGAGCATTTGCGGGACCCCGAACGGCTTCAAAACTCAAACCAAAGCCTATGGTTGGTCCTATCTACTGCTCAAGAAGCTCCACGTCAAATTTCAGGTCATTCCGACATCGTTTGGCCTAGTTTCAATGCTTGACAAAAAATCGGCAAAAACCGCACAACAAAGTCTTCGGCTTTCCAGAAAAATAGGAAACTTTGTGCTCCGATTTGCACGGCTTCTCGTCGGGTTTTCTTCAAGAGAATCAGGCCAATAAATGAGGGGAAATGTCAGGAAAAATACATAAGAAAAAAGAATGAAAAAAGATCGAAAAACGGCGAAGAAACGGCGACCGAACGGCGGCCAAAAAATGGGCCCTTGGCCCATGGTCGCCGGCGACCATGGAATTCCGGCGACCCAAAAAATCGCCGGAAGACCTTTTTTCGGGTCCTTTTCGCGTTTCGAGTTGTTTGGCCCCTGTGATTTTTTCAAAATCTGATTTTTCGTGCATGAAATCCGTCCATCTTCGTCAACATCACGGATTCGCCGCCGAAATCACTGGATGATCATTAGATGCCTCGAAATCGCCAACCGGCCGACAAACAAAGAAAGCACACTTTCTGCCCGCCCGATCCACCGGCGGTCATCGCAAGAAGAATTCCAAAAGACGCGGCGCGGCCCGCGACTCTTCGAGCGACTTGGCGACCAATTAATGAGGTTAAATGACCCGTTTTATGACAAGTTAATGCGGTCATTAACTCATTATTTTGGACGGCCCAATCAAAAGCAAGCAAATGAGAGTTACAAGTCAAAGGATTTATGGCATTAAAGCCATGAAACTCCTCCCATGATGGGGATTAAAGGCAATTAAAGGCTCATTATTCTCCATCGGCCAATCAGATTCAAGGAAAAAAGAGTTACAAAACAAGTAATTTAAAAACTTGTAACTCCTCTCATTATGAGTATTAATGCATTCAATGCTCATAAACCCTTCTAAATGGCTACCAAAGGCCTATAAATAGGAGGGCATTCCAAAGGGAAAGGATCTAGCTCTCGCTCTCCCCCCGACAAAGACAAAAAAATCCAGAGAATTGCCCAGAAAATCCAGAGCCCCTGCAACTCTGCTACAAAGACCACCAAAAGGTGATTGAAGCACCCTTGGGGGGCCACCCCCCCCAAGGACCTCCCTTCTTCTACCAAAATGGCTAAAACGTGGCTTTTCAGCCCGTTTACTTAGCTTTTTATCAGATATAAGACCTTCTCTTGGTCTTTGTCCTTTAAAAATCTGAGGTTAAAAAGTCAAGCCATGAATCCAAGCATCGTGTTCTCATCTGCATGGACGATGGAGGAGCCCATACATGACTCGCGACCGTCGATCTGAACGTGTACCCACAATCGAATGAGAAGTCAGATTCCTTTTCTTGATTTCTATTGTACTTTATTTTTCTTTTAGAGACAAAAATCACAATTCTTGTCTTCCATAATGGATAAGACTTGTAAATCGCCTTTTACGGCAAAATCGCCTTTCACGACAACAAATGAAATCGCCTTTCACGGCATTAAAAAAAAAAACCCTTTTGTCTCTTTTCTTAAAAATATGTGTGCAATAGAAACTAGAAAAAAAGTTTCATTTCCCCTTTCTACTTGTGAAGGTGGATCTTCGGATCACCATTCCTAAATTCCAAGTAGAAAAGTGAAATTGGCATACCCGTACAAAAAAAAGAAAGATGTTGATACCCTTTATCTTTTCTTCTCCTCCCCTCCGCCGTACCCCGAAAGACCCGGGGCGGAGGCAGCGGGAGAGAGGGAAGAATCGGGTCCATCAAGCTGGCACACCCGGTGGGACACGTTCATTTGAGAACATGAACTTAGATTCTTTGGCACTTTTCTAGTTGGTGACCAATGTTGAATCTTGCAAAAAAAAAAAAAAAATGAGATGGGATTTTTTTTTGTTTTGAAAATTTCTTTCTTTAAGTCTATTTCCAATCTTTCTCCTTCTCGAAAAAAAAAAATCTTCTCTTTTTCTTTGAATTCAGATATGAGAAATCTCGATCTCCTCCCTTTTGGACTCAGTGCCCGCAGAAATGTTTGAGCACGTTTTCAGATTGGGAAAGGGACCGTTTGCTCTCTTTGATGAGTTCGAAAAAAAAAAACCTGATTTCAAAACTTGTCAGATTTTCAAAAAAAAATCTCTCCTTTCTTTTGGATCCAAATTTGAGAAATTTTGGTTTTTCTTTTCCTTTCTGACTTAGGGCTCGCAGAAATTGTTTGAGCCCCTGTTCAGACTGGGAACGGACCATTCGCCCTCGATGATGAATCCATCAAAAAATTTTCTGATTTTAAACTTGTTAGATTTTTTTTAAAAAAAAAAAAAAAAAAAAAAAAAAATTCTTCTTTCTTCTGGATCCAAATTTGAGAAATTTTGGTTTTCTTTTCCTTTCTGACTTAGGGCTCGCAGAAATTGTTTGAGCCCCTGTTCAGATTGGGAACGGACCATTCGCTCTCTCTGATGAGTCCACCAAAAAAAAAAAAAAAAAAAAAAAAAAAAAGGGGGAAGCACTTAAGAACACGAAAGTATTACCGATTACGTTCTTTAATCGAGGTTGATCCAAGAAAAGCCTTGTCCAGAGTTTGGAGACAGCTAGGCTGTTCTAGGTAAGGGTCCTCCAAACGGGTTCATTAAGTAATCCTACCCTTACCTGGGGGCTAGTCTATCAACATTGGTTTCATAAGAACGAATCGTGAGAACTCGATGTATTCTCAAACCCTAAAAATTTTTCATCGATTTTTGGTTCAAATTTGAGAAATCTTGATCTCTTCCTTTTCAGACTCTGTGCTCGCAGAAATGTTGAGCACGTGTTTGAACTGGAACTTCGTTTGCTCTCTTTGATGAATCCGATACTGCCTTTCAAAAAAAATCTTCAAAAAAAAAATCTTCTGTCACGTTTGGGTTCAAAGTCGAGAAATCTTGACCTTTTCCTCCTTGGATTACTGTGCTCGCAGAAATGTTGAGCACGTGTTTGGGTTGGAACGTCATTTGCTCTCTTTGATGAATCTGATCCTGACTTTTCTAAAAAAAAAAACTTCCGTCATTGTTGGGTCCAGATTCGAGAAATTCTGGTTATTTCCTTTTCGAACTCTGTGCTCGCAGAAATGTTGAGCACGTGTACGGATCGGAGTGCCATTTGCTCTCTTTTATGAACCCAACCTTGACCTTTCGAAAAATCCCATCTCGTGTCCATTTCAAGGATGCAATTTACAACATCTGTGCCTAGCGGTGCTAGTACGCCCTCTTGGGTCTACTGTATTCGCGACCGACACATTTGTACTCCCAACCTTATATCATTTTACCTCGAGTGAGCCTCGCTCCTCGGTAATCTGAATTAAGGTTCACAATTGCTTCTAGCAGTCACTGGAACGCTCACTCTGAGCCTTTCATACTTGCGTTTAGAACAATTATATACTCTATGGCTTTTTGCCTTCTTCATCTTGCTTGGGCCGGGCCTTGTCCCCTCGAGCAAATTGAAAAGAAAAAACCATAGCTGATTTCCATTTATGATCACCACATTCTTGTGATTACTAATGGATCCGGTCTTGTTTCAGAAAGGTTTTTCAAAAACTAACATGGCAGCTTCGCTGACAATCACCTTCGACGAGAACAAGTACCAGCTAATGCTTCAAGACAAGCAAAACGAGCGTGCTCCTAAGCGCCTCGCCAGCGGCCGAAGTGTCACTTCCTTCGGTAACGCACAAGACACCGGGTCGACCTCCTCTCCCCGGTCCATCGTCTTCGGGTCGCTGGGACCTTTCCCACTTCCCGCAGAAGAAACAACTCCTGCAAAGAAGCAGAGAACCGCCCCTGGGCGCGTCACTACCGTGACACCAAGGGCAACCGCCAAGAAGACTGAAGCCCGCGATAACCCCGCGAAACCTCAGCCTGCAAGAAACCAGGTCTATCTCAAGACTTGGTCCCCAAGACCTTCTCCAAAACAAAGAAGGTCCCAAAGATCTGCAAGGCCAGCATACCTGGCCCCGCTCAAGGAGAACCGGTTCTATCCTCTCTCATACACGAAAAAGGAGAAACCAGCCCTCCACCAAACAAAATCCACCCAGCACGAGCCGGCTTATTCCTATAAGCCCAAGATCAAGTCGTGCATCATCAGGCCTCAGCGAGAATCTGTCAAGGCCTGTATTCCTGCAACTCGGCCCTTCATCTCGACAGGGGCCGAGCTCGCCAAATTTAAAGCTTCGCTGCGACAGGCTAAGGACCGCATCCAGATCCTGTCCTTGCCGAATTACAAAGAAGACAAGCTCGGCTGCTGCGCACGAGGGACCACCTCCTTCGTGGCTAGAGCACAGCCCGAGCTAACTAAAGCTCAAATCGCTCGTCGTATGCGTCGCCGCGCGGCGTATCGGCAAAAGAGACTAGAAAAGCAAAGAGCTCAGCACTCCACGCTCCAGGTCTCTCAAAAATGGGTCGAAAAAGAAGCACCCAACCAAGTTGCTACTGTCCATATGGTTGGCAAAACCAGAAGGCGCCAGAAGTCAGCAACAAAAATTCATGTCAAGCGACCGGTGACTCGCAGCGTCTCCCGGGCGCGAAGACATAGAGAAGATTCTCCCACTCCTTCAAGTCAAGGACAACGGAGCAATCACTCTTCGAGCTCTTCATCCAAAAGAATGAGCTCCAGCTCAGTCACCAAGACGATATCCTCATTCGACTCTCGAAAGATGAACGTCTTAGTCACAAATGCTGAGCAGCCTCCGCCGCAAAATGACGTAGCCGCACGCATCCAGCAGTTGGAGCAGGGACAGCAGAGGATAGAAGCTCTCATGGAGAACTTACTTCTTACCCTCCAACGTCCACTGAATAATGAAGCTCCTCCAAGTCACCATGAAGAGGAGGTCAATGAGTCACGCACCCTTACCAAAAAGGACGTTGACGATATCCTCGCCAAAGCAAAGGAAGAGGATTCACTAAAGGAACACGGAATCAAGCCGCCATATCCCTTATGGATGGACTCGGTACCGTTTCCTACCAAATTCAAACAGCCCCACTCTCCAAAACATATACGGGGAAGGGCTCGGCCAGACAACATGTCATCCATTTCAAAATCCTGACGGGAGCCATCGCGGATCAAGACGCCCTCAAGATCCGTCTCTTCGCAAGTACCCTAAAAGGTACGGCCTTTGATTGGTACTCCACTCTTCAGGAGGACTCTATCCAAAATTGGGCCATGATGGAGACACGCTTCCTAACTCACTTCAAAGGTGAGGATCATCCTGTGACTATGGCTCAACTCTGCAACCTAAAACAGGGAGAGAATGAGTCGACATACGACTACATTCACAAGTGGAAGGCAATGGCGTACAAATGCTCAGACGTACTGCCACAAGCGTCGCTGGTCGACATCTGTCGTAACAACATGAGAGCAAAGATACGCTCCATGATTATCGGCAACAAATCAAAGAATCTGGGAGAACTCCTAGAAGCATCTATGGAGGCTGAAACGGTGATCAAAGACCTCAGCAGTCAGAAATCATCAAAGAAGGAGCCGACCGCCACTGCAACCTCGAAGCAAAAGAAAAAGGAGGTTCTCAATGTGCAAACCAAGTCAGCTCCGCAGCCACCAAAGAAAGCTGAAAACAAAGGTGCAGGTAAGAGACCTGAACTCTCTGATGCCTTCAAAGAACGAGTAGAAAAGAAATACCCGTTCGATGAAGATGTCGAAGAAATCTTCGAGGCTCTCTTGGCAAACGGGAAGCTCACCCTGCCTAAACCCAAAAGACCCGGAGATGTTGGCAAAACCAACGATCCCCGGTACTGTCCATACCACCAGATGATCTCGCATCCTCTCAACCAATGCTTCGTTGTGAGAGAAAAGATCAACGAGATGTGGAAAAACGGAGTCATCACCTTTGACAAAAACTACGGGTCTGCCTCCGTTAACATGGTGTCGTATGGACAAACACAAAAGTCACCAAAGAAGAAGGTCACTACTTCCTTCAAGGTGATAAAAATGGCTCAAACATCCCAAGAGCTAGTCCCGTGCCCAACACCAGATGGACAGCCCATATGGGTACATCCCGATCTCCTGGAAGATGAAAACTGGGAGATCGTCAAAACAAAGCCGACCGCTCGACAGCGAAGGCAAGCCAGGAGACAACTCCGCAAGCTTAAACAGCAGGAGAAAGCTCAACCAAAACAAGAAGTTCCTGAAAAGACAGAAACTTCCCCTACCCCTTCACTGGGGGCAGCAGAAAAGTCTCCTTCCGAGACTTCGAGGCCGGCAAGGAAATTCACCCTTCATGATTTCATGCCATCACTACTAAAGACTGAAGACATGCAGGGGGCATCATACTCTTGCAATTCAGTAGTTGGATTCCCCATGGATGGGTACGAGTCCAGTGACACCGCCAGTGACACCGATGAATGGGAGGAATCCCTCGAAATAGGAGAATACCTCTCCGACGAGGAATGGATCCCTGAATCCCATCTCATGCCGGTGATCTGGTATAACCCTTTACAACCACAGGGATCTTGGTCTGATGATGAAGGAGACCAAGAGGTTGTTCAGGAAAATGCTATTGACACAGCACCTGCCAATGCTCCGGTAGAACCCGATCAGGAGGAACTACAAGGAGTAGATGAAGAAGAAGATCTGGCCCCTATGCCTGATCTCGAAGAATATGCAAGGATCTTGCAACATCTTGCCATAGAGCGAGGACAAGATCACATCAATCAGCTTCATCGCAATCCAGAACCGGTGATCCCGGAAAATCTACAGGAGTCCCCTCCAGTAACTCCTGAAAATGAAGAAAGCTGCTGGGTGGATGATCCCCTTACATCAGAGGATGAATCTGACTCCCAACAATCCGTTCCGGAGACGTTTCCTATTGCTTGCAATGCGATAGTTCGAAACGAAAGCGCCTCTGGAGCTTCATCTGCCGAGGCCACAAACTCCCATACTACATCAGGTAGTATATCCTCTGATATTACTACCTCCGAAATGGCATCTTCTCAACCTTCGTCTTCCGAGACTGTCACATCAGAGTACAGACCTCTTCTGGCTGACTACCTTGAAGACGTCTCTACCGATGAAATTGTAAACAAAGAAGACAAATTGCTGGACGCTGTTCAGGACTTGTTCCCGGAAAATGCTCCATGCAATGCAATCACTGAGGATGGTAAGGTTGACACGGAAGCATCTTCAGCAAATGAAAAGGATCAGCCCCTCAATCCCGAGGTTGGACTTCCGAAAAAAGACCATCTCAAAGAACTTCGAGAAGTCTTCCTCCGACTACGCAGGCACAAACTGCGAATGAATCCCCTAAAATGCTTCTTCGGTGTATCATCGGGTAAGTTCCTCGGATTCGTAGTTCGGAAAGCGGGAATAGAGCTTGACCCTATCAAAGTCAAGGCTATCCTAGAAATGCCATCCCCAAAAACCCTGAGACAGTTAAAAGGGCTTCAAGGAAGATTGGCATACATTCGACGGTTCATCTCCAACCTGTCAGGGAAATGCCGTCCATTCTCCGGCCTAATGAAAAAGGGCGTGGACTTTGTCTGGGATGCTGAATGCGAAACTCCGTTCCAAGACATCAAGTCATACCTGACCAAACCTCCAGTACTGGCTTCCCCCACAACTGGAAAACCATTTATCTTGTACACAAGAGCCCTCGACCACTCTTTGGGAGCTCTACTTGCACAAGGAAATCACGAGGGAAAATAAGCTGCTCTATACCATCTCAGCCGCATGCTGGTAGGTGCAGAGCATCGCTACTCTCCAGTCGAAAAAGAATGTCTTGCAGTGATGTTTGCTGTACAAAAGCTACGTCACTATCTGCTGTCCAACACAGTATACCTGATCTCGAGGATCAACCTCCTGAAGGTCCTTGTCACAAAAGCAGGTTCCCTCAATGCCCGACTGGCAAAATGGTCTATCCTCCTGTCACAATTTGATATTAGGTATGTACCACAAAAGGCAATCAAAGGTCAAGCTCTGGCAGACTTTCTTGCAGAGCATCCGTTGCCTGAAGATTCTCCACTCAGGGATGATCTCCCAGACGAGTCAGTCTACAACGTGGAGGCTTCCTTATCAAATGTTTCCTGGGATATGTACTTCGACGGTGCAACCAGGACAAGTGAAAAAGGAAATCAAATATCAGGGATTGGCATCCTCTTTGTTAGTCCCGACAAATACATGATTCCACACGCATTCTCGCTACTGGAACCATGTTCGAACAATGCAGCTGAGTACCAAGCCCTGATTGTAGGATTGGAACTCGCCCTCGAATCCGGCATCACAGTGCTAGAAGCCTACGGGGATTCTCAACTGATCGTCAACCAGATGAATCAGAAATTTGAAATCAGGAAGCCTGATCTGTTGCCTTACTACAACAAGGCACAATCACTTCAGCAAAAAATTTGACATCTGTCATATCACCCACATTCGTAGAGGCGAAAACATCCGTGCAGATGCCCTGGCTGGACTCGCCGCCTCTATGGCGGTCCAAGAAGGAGAACAGATGCAAGTTACAGTGTGGGAGAGAAGGATTCTCCCTCCCCTCAATACACACCAAGCAGTTGCTGAGTGCCACCAACTGGTTGGAAGTCGGATCTCCATCCTCAGACCTCCGATCGGCGACTGGAGGGATCCGTTCATTGATTATATTATGTTCGGAATCCTGCCTGAAGATCCAAAAGAACGGGTAAGTGTTCAAAGACGAACCCCAAACTTTCATCTGGACATTCCTTCAAAGATGCTCTACAGAAAATCCTACAACGGAGTACTTCTACGCTGCTTATCACAACAAGAAGCTAAAGAAACTCTCAAAGAGGTGCATGCTGGTCTTTGTGGAGCTCATCAGGCTGGTCCAAAGCTCTACGATCAGATAAAAAGGTTAGGTTATTATTGGCCTACCATGGTAGCTGACGCAATGCAATTTGCTAAACGCTGCCAACAATGCCAAGTTCATGGAGACTATGTCCACATGCCTCCAGAATGGCTACATCCTACAGCAATTTCATGGCCTTTCGAAGCCTGGGGTATGGACATCGTAGGTCCTGTCTCCCCTCCGTCAAGCAAAGGTCATCGCTTCATCTTCGCCGCTACGGATTATTTCTCCAAGTGGTCAGAAGCTTTTGCGCTCAATGAAATGAAGACCTCATCAGTCCTTCAGTTCTTGCGCACCAACATCATTTGTCGCTTCGGCATACCTAAAAGATTCGTCCATGATAACGGACCACAATTCCGTGATCACAGATTCTACAGGTTCTGCGACAAATACAAAATCCAAAGTTGTCCTTCAACTCCGTACAATCCGGCGGCGAATGGACTGGCAGAGGCCTTCAACAAGACACTCTGCAAAATTCTCAAGAAAATGGTCTCTAGCCACAAAAGGGACTGGGGCGACAAACTATCCGAAGCTTTGTGGGCCTACCGAACCACCGTTCGAGGACCGACCCATAGCACGCCATTCTCCTTGGTCTATGGATGCGAAGCTGTTGTCCCTTTAGAGGTACAAATTCCTTCCTTAAGGGTATCTCTACAAAATGACATGACGCAAGAAAGCAATGTCAAATTAAGACTCCAAGAGCTGGACAATCTCGATGAGAGACGGCTCGAGGCACTCCAAAGCATTGAGCTCTACCAAGCACGCATGGCTGGATCTTTCGACAAAAAGGTCAGGCAACGCGCCCACAAAAAAGGTGACTTGGTTCTTGCGGTGAAAAGGCCGATGGTTTTCGCTCACAAATCCAAAGGCAAATTTGAACCAAAATGGGAGGGACCCTTCGTCATCGACCAAGTCTTCTCCAATGGCGCATACGCACTTCTAAACATGGAAGGTGATAGATGTATGCTGCCATCAACGGCAAGTTCTTGAAGCGGTACTACCCTTGAAGACTTCCTCCACTGGGTCAGAGCGACGCCTGCAAGGCCAAAGCCTATTTCCAGGTACTTGCTCGTCAAACCACTCCTTTTGGAACACTCTTCAAAAACAATGCTTACTTTCATCGTTTCATTGTTCAAAAGAAAATCAAAATCCAAAAATCTAAGTTTAGGAGCCTCTTCCCAAACTTAACCAAAATTTTCGATCCTTGAACCCAAAATTCTTGGTTTGAAACAAAAATCAGGACTTAGGAATTTCCACCCTAGTCCGCCTTACCTTTTACCGCCAAAAATGGTTTTAGGTCAAAATTTACGACCCTCGTGTCTAAAAACAAAAATCGGGAAAGCGATGTCAAGTCGATACTCGCAAAAACCCATTGGAAGGATGCGAACCCCATTCGATACTTCCAAAACCTCAAAATCGCAAGGAAGCAACACCTCGTTGATACTTGCAAAATTTCAAAAATCGTGGAGACGCAACATTCCAGTTGATATCCACAACCCAAATTTCAAAAGAAAAACAAAGGTTCGAAAAAACCTCAAATTTCAAAAATCGTGGAGACGCAACATTCCGGTCGATATCCCGCAAAACCAAATTTCAAAAGAAAAACAAAGGTTCGAAAAAACGCTCAAATTTCAAAAAACTTCGTAGGGAGGCGACATTCCATCGATACCCGCAAAACAAAATGAAGAAAAAGCAGGTAAGCGACGCTTAGTCGATACTTGCAATACCAACTTCGCGAGGAAGCGACATTCCATCGATACTCGCAACCGAATGAGCAAGGAGGCGACATTCCATCGATACTTGCAATACCATTCAGCAGGGAGGCGACTCTTAGTCGATACTTGCATTTTTGAAAAACCAAAAAAACCTGGCTTTTACGCCAAAAACTCGGCTTTTACGCCAAAAAACTCGGCTTCCATGCCAAAAATCGGCTTTCACGCCAAAAATCAAAACAAAATCTGGCTCTCATGCCAACAAAAACAAAACTTGGTTTTCAAAAAATCCGGCTTTTACGCCAAAAAATCGGCTCTCATGCCAAAATCCGGCTTTTACGCCAAAAACAAAAAATCGGCTCTCATGCCAAAATCCGGCTTTTACCCCAAAAATAAAAAAATCGGCTCTCATGCCAAAAATCGGCTTCCATGCCACATCGGCTTTCACGCCACCAAAATCGGCTTTCATGCCACTTCAAAATTTTTGGCTTTCATGCCATCAAAAACCAGGCTTTGTGCCACAAAATCCGGCTTTCATGCCAAAACAACACTTTTGACAAAAGATTTTCACAAAATGATAAACTTTTGATCAAGATTTTCAAACAAACATTCCCATTCAACTTTTGCTTATTTTCAACAAAAAGAATTTAAGTAGAACAAGGGGATACAAAAAAATAGAGTGCCAAAATGTTTATACATGGAGGTACCAAAAACAATGGAAGAAGAAAGCTTGTCAAAAGCTCAGTCCATCATAGTCTTCAACCAAAGACTAAGGTCCTCGAGCAGACTCTTGGCCTCAGCCTCCAAAGCTTCCAGGCCACGCTTCTTCAAGATGCCGCCATAAAATGCGGCAGAAAACCGCGATCCATCTTCAGCACGAGGGAATTCCTCCCAAAGAAGTTGCCATCGCTCATGCTCCTGAGTCTTTCTTCGAAGATTCCCGTCAACCCCTTCCCAAGCCTGTTGAACGGCCGCATTGGAAGATCTGGCAGATCGGCGAGGTCCATCAGTAACAAGGCCCTTACCCTTGTTCGTTCTAGAGGAACCACCTGCAAAAGTCAGAAAGGAAGAAATCAAGAGCCAAATGACGGAATTTTGCTAAAAAAAAAATCCTAGCGAAATTTTGGCATGGTTCCGGGGCAATTTCGAAGAAAAGGGAGGCACCCCGAAAAAGAAATGAAGCTTGAAGATGAGCTCAACATTGCTGCGAGCTCATAATCAATGAAGGGTTCTCGAAGAAGACTTGAATTCAAAAATTGCTGTGAGATCAAGCCTTTCTTCTCAAATCTTCGCAAGATCAGAAAAGAGTTCAACATTGCTGCGAGCTCAAAATTCCAAAACTTGCAAAGCTCCTCGAAATTCTGCGAGACTGGAGAAGTGGGCTCAACATTGCTGCAAGCTCCAAAAATCCCAAGACTTGCAAGAAAAATTCGAGGTATGCATCGTCATGCTCCCAATTCCATTTACCAAAAAATCATGCATAAAACTATCATGCATTAGATGCTAGGAAAACTTTGACAAAAGTTTGACCAATTCCAACCCAATTTGGTCAAAACCAATCAAACTTCGTCTAAGTCAAAATTCATGTTGACTTGACCTAGAAATTCTAGCCTTTTATCTTGATGCATTAAAAAAAAAAAAAACAAGAAGAAAAAAAATGCATGATCATCTTGAATTGCATAAACGCTCATATCATTGGTGACAAAAAAAAACAAAAAAGAGAACAAAGAAAAAAAAATAGAGAGAGAAAAAGGGGCTGGCCCATGGGACGTGGCCCCACCAGGCCCACGTGGCTGTTACGGCCAAGGTCCGTACGGACTCTGTCCGTACAGCAGCAAAAAAAAGGAGACGAAAAAAAAAAGAAAAAAGGGGAAGAAATAAAATAAAAAAAAGAAAAAAAAAAGCAGAACGTGCACAAAAAAAAAGAAAGAAAGCACGTGGGAAAAAAAAGAAAAAAAAGAGAAAGAGAAACACGTGAAAAAAAAAAAGAAGAAAAAAAGAGAGAAGAAAAAAAAGAAGAAAAGGAAAGCTTTCCTACATCTACATGGGGTGTTTTTTTTCTTGAGGAAAAGAAGACTACTTGAAGCCATGAGAAGAAGAAGAAGAAACTTGAAGATCCTTGAGAAATTCTTTATCTTGGAGCACTCTTGAAGGTTTTTGCAAAAGAAGGCAACAAGAGAAAGAGAAAACCCATCTCCATTGCTTTTATAGAAAAGGCAAACCAAAAGAGGAAAGAAGGAGAAAAGCAAGGAGGTAAGTGCTAAAAATTAGCAAACTTCCTAAAAGAAAAGGAGATTTGAGATATTCTCTCCTAAAGAGGAGATTCTTGAGAAATTCTCTCCAAAAAGAAAGGGGATTTGAGAAACTTTCTCCCAAAGAGAGATACTTTGAGAAAATCTCTCCCAAAATCAAGGAAACTTGAGAGATTCTCTCCAAGTAAGGATATTTTTAGATATTCTCTACACAAAAGGGATATTTTTAGATATTCTTTACAAAATGACACCACATGAGATCTAAGCCATTTTTAAAAGCTTAAGGTCCCATGGGTTAGCCCATATGAGCCAGGTTTGACCACCTAGGCACTAAAAGTGGCTTTTAGTCAAAATTTCTCTTACCAAGAGCATACAAAAATGGTTCCATGCCTCTCTTGAGTTGATTGGACCATACAAAAAATTCCGAGCTTCATAAGCTTCCAAAAGAAACCCAACCATCCAACCCCATACACCAAATCAAGCCACAATCTTGAAATTGACATTCCACAAAAAAAAACAAAGAGTGACCAAAAATTGTCCCAAAGAGTGACCAAAAAACCAAACCATGGTCCCCTAACTTGCCACATACAGCTTGTTAGGTCACAAGGCCGAAACCAAAAAACCAAAATCCCGACCTCCTAACTCGCCACATACAGCCTGTTAGGTCACAAGGTCAAAAAACCAAAAACCATCTTAACCGCCTAAAGTGCCACATAAAGCCTTTAGGTTCACAAGGTTAAAAGGGAAAACCAAAAACCAAAAACCCATATCCAAATGTCATTTCAAAATCCTTGCCTTGAGACGGTACATGACCCCTCTCATTACCGCGAAATCCATCGGAAGCTCAAAAAGCAACTCCATCAAAAGAAAAACACTCAAGACTCTTGGTCAAGCAAGAAGATCTCCTTCAAATTCTCTTTGAGGCACACCGACTGCCAGAGCTGCCCACCACGTCGCTGTACCTCGAGGGGGCATTTGTTGACACCAAAAAATGTCACTATGTCCCTTCAACACCAAAAGCTACATGGAGCCACATCCTGCCATAAATAGGAAGGCGCCACTTCAAGCACCAGATCTTGTCAGAATCAAACAAAAACTGCAAGATCCTTCAAAGCAACCAAAAGAGGGGTACACATGAAGTTTCGGGCCATTTCAACATCATTTGGCTTAACTTCACTCCTCCGACAGCCAGATAGGGGCTCCCGGCAGCGACAGTGTCGAAGACTTCAAAACTTCGATCAGAGCCTACGGATGGTCTCAGAATACCTCCAAAAGGCCCCATGCCAAATTTCAAGTCAAACGGACGACGTTTGACCCTTCATCAACTCTCGGGAAGCAAAAACAGGCCTACCGGCAGCGGAGCACCCCGGAATCATGGCATCCAAATTGGAGCTAATGGATCATCTCAAAATGACTCCAATAGGTCCCCTGTCAAGTTTTAGGTCAAACGGACATCGTTTGGCCTAGTTTCAAAGCTCGGCATTTTCCTCGAGGTGAAATCAAGGCGAGCATTTGCGGGACCCCAAAAGGCTTCAAAAACTCAAACCAAAGCCCATGGTTGGTCTTACTTACCACTCAGGAGGCTCCCTGTCAAATTTCAGGTCAATCGGACATCGGTTGACCACAAGTCAAAGCTCGGCATTTCTCTCATGGCAAAATTAAGGCAAGCATTTGCGGGACCCCGAACGGCTTCAAAACTCAAACCAAAGCCTATGGTTGGTCCTATCTACTGCTCAAGAAGCTCCACGTCGAATTTCAGGTCATTCCGACATCGTTTGGCCTAGTTTCAATGCTTGACAAAAAATCGGCAAAACCGCACAACAAAGTCTTCGGCTTTCTAGAAAAATAGGAAACTTTGTGCTCCGATTTGCATGGCTTCTCATCGGGTTTTCTTCAAGAGAATCAGGCCAATAAATGAGGGGAAATTTCAAGAAAAAATCAGAAGAAAAAAGAATGAAAAAAGATCGAAAAACGGCGAAGAAAAGGCGACCGAACGGCGACCATTCAATGGGCCCAAAGCCCATGGTCGCCGGCGACCTTCGCCCATGGTCGCCGGCGACCATGGAATTTCCGGCGACCCCAAAGTCGCCGGAAACCCCTTTTTTCGGGTACTTTAAGCGTTTCGAGTTGATTGGCCCCTGTGATTTTTCGGAAATCTGATTTTTCATGCATGAAATCCGTCGATCTTCGTCAACATCACGGATTCGCCGCCGAAATAATTGGATGATCATTAGATGCCTCGAAATCGCCAACCGGCCGACAAAGAAAGCACACTTTCTGCCCGCCCGATCGTGAAATCGACAGGACAGATGTTGCCGGCACGTTGACATTAATCAATGTCTGAAATTGCATCGCCATCCGACATCAAACAGCATGTGAATCCACCGGCGATTATCGCAAGAAGAATTCCAAAAGACGCGGCGCGGCCCGCGACTCTTCAAGCGACTTGGCGACCAATTAATGAGGTTAAATGACCCGTTTTATGACAAGTTAATGCGGTCATTAACTCATTATTTTGGACGGCCCAATCAAAAGCAAGCAAATGGGAGTTACAAGTCAGAGGATTTATGGCATTAAAGCCATGAAACTCCTCCCATGATGGGGATTGAAGGCAATTAAAGGCTCATTATTCTCCATCGGCCAATCAAATTCAAGGAAAAAGGAGTTACAAAACAAGTAATTTAAAAATTTGTAACTCCTCCCGTTATGAGCATTAATGCATTCAATGCTCATAAACCCTCCTAAATGGCTACCAAAGGCCTATAAATAGGAAGGCATTCCAAAGGAAAAGGATCCGGATCTAGCTCTCGCTCTCCCCCCGACGAAGACAAAAAAAATCCAGAGGCCCTGCAACTCTGCTGCAAAGACCACCAAAAGGTGATTGAAGCACCCTTGGGGGGCCACCCCCCCAAGGACCTCCCTTTTTCTACCAACATGGCTAAAACGTGGCTTTTCAGCCCGTTTACTTAGCTTTTTATCGGATATAAGACCTTCTCTTGGTCTTTGTCCTTTAAAAATCTGAGGTTAGAAAGTCAATCCAAGAATCCAAGCATCGTGTTCTCATCTGCATGGAGGATGGAGGAGCCCATACATGACTCGCGACCGTCGATCTGAACGTGTCCCCACAATCGAATGAGAAGTCAGATTCCTTTTCTTGATTTCTATTGTACTTTATTTTTCTTTTAGAGACAAAAATCACAATTCTTGTCTTTCATAACGGATAAGACTTGTAAATCGCCTTTTACGGCAAAATCGCCTTTCACGGCAACAAATGAAATCGCCTTTCACGGCATTCAAAAAAAACCTTTGTCTCTTTTCTTAAAATATGTGTGCAATAGAAACTAGAAAAAGTTTCATTTCCCCTTTCTACTTGTGAAGGTGGATCTTCGGATCACCGTTTCTAAATTCCAAGTAGAAAAGTGAAATTGGCATACCCGTACAAAAAAAAGAGATGTTGATACCCTTTATCTTTTCTTCTCCTCCCCCTCCGCCGTACCCCGAAAGACCCGGGGCGGAGGCAGCGGGAGAGAGGGAAGAATCGGGTCCATCATCTTCATGCTCTTCTTTGGTCTTGGAGTACACCAAAATATCGTCAATGAATACTACAACAAACAGATCTAAATACTATGCAAATATCTTGTTCATCAACGCCATGAATACTGTCGGTGCATTTAATGGCATCACTAGGAACTCATAGTGTCCATATCTTGTCTAGAAAGTTATCCTTAGTACATCTGATTCTCTCACTCTCAGCCGATGATAACCGGATCTCAAATCAATCTTTAAAAATATGAAGCACCTTGTAACTGATCAAACAGTTCATCTATCCTTGGCAATGGATACTTGTTCTTGATAGTCACTTGGTTCAATCTCCGGTAATCAATGCACATCCTCATTAAGCCATCTTTTTTCTTGACGAACAAAACTGATGCTCCCCACGGCAAAATACTAGGTCTAACAAAACCTTTGTCTAACAATTCCTTTAATTGAATTTTCAATTCTCCCAATTCCGTCGTAGCCATCCTATATGGTGCAATAGAAATCGGAGCGGTCCCTGATAATAGCTCAATAGTGAAATCAATTTCTCTAATGGGTGGCAATCCTGGAATCTCCTCTGGAAAAACATCTGGAAATTCTCAAACAATAAGGATCTCCTCCACCCCTTGGGACCGTTTATCCTCCATGATAAACGCCAAATAGGTCTTACATCCACTTTTTAATAGTCTATCAGCCTTTAACGCTGAAATAACTCCTACACGAGGATTACTCATGTCTCCCGAAAACAACACTCCTGCTGGTGTCTCTTCTAATTTAAAGGTGAGGGTCTTATGGAAACAATCCATTATGGCATGACATCCTGCCAACCAGTCTATCCCAAGGATGACATCAAAATCATGCATTTCCAGTAAAATGAGATTTGCTGGCAACACTAGGGTAAAAAGTTCTATAAACAACTTCTTTACCTATTGGGGTAGCCACAGTCAAAATAAAATCCAATTCTCTAGCATGCATATCAATGATCTTAGAAAATTTTGGAGACATAAATGAGTGTGTAGAGCCAAGGTCAAACAAAACCTTAACTTGAAGTCCACAAATGAGAAGTGTACCTTCCACTACATTTCATCTCGCCTCTGTATCAGCTCTATTGACCGCGTAGACTTGTCCTCGCTGTTGTGGCCTGTTCTGAGCTTGTTGTTGCCTGCCTTGCTGTGCATTTCTGTTTTGTTGCGGAGGATGCTGATTTTGATTCTGCCCTTGCTGACAGGCCTGTTACCGTTAGATTGTATGGACTCGATCCATCAGTTGATGTAATAAATTGATTAATTTCTTTATTTATCAATAAAATCATGCTTTCCTTTCGTGAGATGAATGGTATTCTTTATTTCTTTATGGACATGACCAATACATATGACATGATGGTTCATGAGTTGAACCGGATCCCATTAGTACATTAGATGTGATATATGTGTATGGATGAGATCCACACACAGGAGACATGTCACAAATCTTATACTTAAATATTTTCACAACCAGTGATGAGACTGGGCTTCTCATCTGATAAGGTTGCATCACTTTGATCACTATGAGATCGTGTGATTTGTCTCGATCATCAGAATGTAAGATTCTGGATCACAATGTTGGTACATATGATGTATTGAAGGACCATGAGAAGCACCCTATGGAATACTGTCTCAAGTTTAAGGTCAGCTCTCATAATTCCCTAGCAATAGGCTCTCAATCCTGAGACATTGATGAACTCAAGTTTCTATTTATTCATTTGCTTTGATTCACCAATGTGTGAGGCCAACTGTAGGTCAATACCTCGGTGTCGTGGGTACGTGGTAGTAGGACTGTGGGAACATCCAATGGTCAAGATGGAATCTATCGACGTTATTCCCTTGTGCCAATTAATGGATTTGTCATTAGTAAGTGCGCACCCATCTCAATTAAGATTTAATTAGATGGTACTGATGATCACTGTTGTTAATTAGGGCTTAAGGATAATATAATAAGATGTGGATCTAAGATTGGAAGAGACAGATTTATTCCAATTGATCCATGGATATTGATAAAGGGGCCTACTTATGGTAATCGGGAAGTTTAGGGTCTTCTTTGTAATTTATTCCTAAGACTGGAGTGCGATTGCATTTATATAGTGGTGTTATTTGTAATTAACTGTGGGCCCGGATTACGCATGAGATGTGGGGTCGCGGTGTCCCAGTTGGAGCCAGCTTTTTATGGAATCCCTAGTGGTCCCCACGCTAGACCAAGTTATTAGAAAGATACTAATCCTACTTGAACTCTAAAAGGAAGGAATTAGAAAGTTACTATTTTTATTTGAAGTAGGACTTCTAATAGTTGTAATAGTAAACTTACTAATTGTTGTTGAAGTAAGACTTCTATAGTAATTCGAAAGGGAGAAAGTTACTAATTTGTAATGGGAGCTAGACTTCTATTTCAAATAAGAAAAGAGGTGTTTTGAAAGGCTATATAAGGGGATCCAACCCCTCTTAAACGTCCACCATTGGAGAAAAACCCCAGACCCTATTTTGTGCAACTGTTGCACTCCTCTCTCTTCTTTCTTTCTCTTCTAGTTCCTTGGAGTTTCTAGGAGGGTTTTCTCTTGAAGTTTCCACCAATCTTCTCAAGAAAAGAGATCTGATAACGGGTCATAGCGTGGAAGACAATAAGGTCTTGGAGATCCTACTTGGTTCAAGAAGTGTTCTTGATACAAGCTAATTGTCTTCTTCTCCATTAGAGCACTACCGTGCTCCAAAGGTATAATCTGCTTTTCCTTTTATTGTGGATTATTTTGGTTGCATGGTGCTGCTGATTTCTATCTTTTAGATAGGTTTTATTGCTGTACTTGATTGATGAGATGGAGGGATTGCATCTTGGATATGATTTATGACCTTATGGACAATTGATCCCTGAGTCCATTGGGTCAAAAGTTTTGAAAATCTATCCACGAGGCCTACCTACTTCCAACAATTGGCATCAGAGCCGTTCATCATCTTTAATCATGTTAGATTAGCGATCTAGATCTAATCTTTGCATGAGATGCAAAGAGGATAGACCTAGGGCTATGTAAGGATCAGTTCTAGTGTTTTTCTGCATTTATTATGTTTCTTGAATGCACAAAAAGGGACAAGTATGGGCAAAATCGCGGTTTTCTGCAAAAACCGTGAGTTAAATGGTCGACTTTTACCTGTGGCCAGAATACACTTTTACCGGCGGCCGCGACTTTTACCGGCGGCCACAACCTTTACCGGCGGGCCCCGGCCCCCGTTATAGGTAGTTTTTTGGTGTGGCTATCCAGGTATGTTCATGATGAGATGATGAATGGTGGCTTCCTAACCCTAGTCCTTATTGTCCATGTGATACTTTTTTTGCAGGCTCATGTCCTCTCCATATGGCCCACAAGACTTTTACTTTCTTTTTATGGTTATTAGTTTATTTAAGGCTAAGTGTAAAGGGCATCACGGTTTCCTTGGTTTCCCGTGAAAGGATAAGGCATGATGAATTTCACTATAGCCCTTTTATTTCCATGTTTAGATTACCATGTAAGTCTCATTATCGAGGCATAGGAATTTATGTAATTTTTCTAAAAAAATTGTAAATGAAGTGAAGTTGGACTCGAAATCAAAGAGTTTGAAGATTACCAAAAGGCGTTTTGGAGATGCCCAAAGAGTTTAAGGAATTCCAAAGTTTTGGAAAGTTTAGAAGTCCAAGAAGTCTATTCCACTTGGGCCATGTGGAGAAGAAGACTAGTCTCTATTTTTGCACTTTATTTTTGTTGATGGTTGCTTTTATAGAATGTTTCCAAATCTGATCCAAACATAGCAATTTCTAAAATTGGTCAAATCAAATTAATTTTTGGAAAGAGTTCTAATTAGAGTTGGTGGGCCCATGAGATTGATCAATTGGTAACACTAATTTTACAAACTAGACTTTCCTTAAAATAACTTGACTTGGAACCAATCATTGGTCATATCATGAGATAATTTGATGTCTATATATGTGGGCCCAAATACCTAAAAGAAAATCCTCAGTTCTAAAATATTAAGTGGGAGCGGGGCATTTATATTTAGAAATCCCCATGGTTTTCCATCATAGGTCCATTGTAAGGAAAGTATTAGCCTCGCGCCATCTCGAGAAAGGCCGCCCCACGAAGGGCTTGTATTTGTCTGGTTACTAGATATGGATCTTTTATAGATAGTGTTGATGAGACGGGGCAGGGGCTCACTCCCCAAGGAGGAGCTGCTCGCAACGGTTGTCATGCAATGCTAGTTTGTGGGTCACACTTAACTAAAATAAAGATGTAGTATCCCCAAGGATTTGCCTCATGTATTTTAGAAACCGAAGCTAATCGGGAGATCGGGAGTCATACATTATTCGGTATGAAATACCTAGATAATAATGAATGATGGGGATCATGGATAGTTAGTCTTAATCCTAATTTTGACCAACTTTGATCCGCACCAATCTAGGTGGTATTCGCACACCCCAAGGAGGCATACCCCGGGATTGGGGTTCCGATGTATTCTGAATTTTGTAGTTATGAGGATTCCCACATAAATTTGGTAGAATACTAAACCCTAACGTCATTTAAATTCATTAATTGAATGTATGGTTATGTGCTACAGTATTTCAAGCATGAATTCGAATACTTTCAATCCACTTGCGACCATATTTAACCAGAATAAGTTGGTGGGATCCAACTATGTAGACTGGAAATGGAACCTTGATATTGCCCTGACTGCTTCAGGATATAAATATGTCCTTACCAAACCCCCCCCCCCCCCCCCCCCCCTTTGATGAGCCTGGCCCGGATGCATCGAAAGAAGAAAATGAACTTTACACCAAATTGGCCAAAGACGATGAGATGGCCAGATGTTACATTCAGGCATCTATGTCTAATGTTTTGCGACACTAACATCAATCCTATAAGACTGCATACTATATTATATCGAACTTAAAGGAGATGTTTGCAGAACAGGACAGGCCTGCTAGGCAGGCAGCTATTAGGGTGCTCATTAGCACCAAGATGGCTCAAGGTACATCAGTACAGGAACATATGATGAAAATGATGGACTCATTGAATGAGTTAGATGTACTGGGGGCTGGGATTGATGCAGAATCGCAGATCGACATAATCCTTGAGTCACTGCCAGAGTCATTCAATAATTTCAAGGTCAATTATAATATGAATAAGATGAATCTGACTCTGGATGAGCTATCTAGTCAGCTGGTAGTGACTGAAGGGATTGTGAAGAAAAAGTCAACTGCTTTAGTGACAGAAAAGTCAGATGCCAAGCCCAAGTCGAAAGGCAAAGGGCGGAAAGGCAAAAAATATCAGTTCCGAAGGGTCCAAAGGTGGAGAATGGTCCTAATGGTGGCATGGCCAAGGCTAAGGGTTTAGCGACAAAAGGAAAGTGTTTCCATTGTGGTAAGACAGGACTTTAGAAAAGGAATTGTCCAGAATATTTGTCTAAGTAGAAGACCTCAGGTATGATTGAGTCACTTATTTCTGAAGTTAGTTTTGCAACTGGTACTTCAGAATCCTGCTGTGTGGACTCTGGAGCAACTAATAACATATGTAATTCGTTGTAGGGGTTCAAGGAAACCAGGAAGCTCAATGACGGAGAAATCACTGTCAAGCTAGGATCTGATGTTAAGGCAGAGGTTGTTTCAGTGGGAGTTATTACTTTATGTTTCTCAAATAATAAATTGGTTTTGTCAAACACATTATATGTACCGTCTTTACGGCGGAATTTAATTTCAGTTTCTAGTTTGGTGAATAAAAGTTATTCTATTACTTTTGGTACTGAAGTTGTCACAAAGAAGAATGGTACTTTTATATGTTTTGGCAAGGTAACCAATGGGCTTTATTTGTTAACTCCCACAATGTATGAGATACATGATACTGAAATAAATAATAGATCATCATTAAAGAGGAAGTCACATTTATCTAATCCAACAAAACTTTGGCACTTGAGGCTAGGTCATATAAACCTAAATAGGATTGACAGGTTAGTGAAAGATGGTATCTTGTCTTCATTGGTGGTAGAACCAATGCCTATTTGTGAGTCCTGTCTGGAAGGTAAAATGACAAAAAGACCATTTTCATCTAAGAGCAATAGAGCCAAAGATTTATTGAAATTAGTGCATACTGATGTGTGTGGACCCATTAATATCAGAGCCAGAGGAGGATATGAGTACTTCATCACTTTCATAGATGATTACTCAAGATATGGATATATATACCTTATGCACCGTAAGTCCGAGGCTTTTGAAAAGTTGAAAGAGTTTTGAGTGGAAAAGAAAACGCAATTAGGTAAAAGTATCAAGACTCTTCGATCAGATCAAGGAGAAAACTATCTCTCTGCTGATTTTATGGGATACTATCCCAGTTGTCTACTCCTGGTATGCCTCAACAGAATGGAGTAGCGGAAAGAAGGAATCGGACTTTTTTAGATATGATCAGGTCTATGCTGAGTTTATCAGGATTACCTATATCCTTTTGGGGATACGCCTTGGATACTGCAATGTACATACTAAACCTTGTACCATCTAAGTCTATACCTAAGACTCCCCGGGAGTTGTGGTCTGGGCGAAAGCCTAATCTACAACATTTACACATTTGGAGTTATCCGGCTCACGTGCTAAAGGTTAAGACGGATAAGTTGGAAACGAAGTCGGAAGTATGCACGTTTGTTGGATATCCTAAAGGAACTAAAGGTTGGTTATTCTATAATCCCAGAGAGCAGAAAGTGCTAGTAAGCACTAATGCGGTTTTTCTAGAGGAAGATTATATGATGGACCGGAAATCTTTAGATAAGGTGATCTTTGAAGAGATTCAAGAACAATCAATTACAAATCCAAGAGTGGCCGAACTTGAGGAAGAACCACCCTTACCAGACCCAGTAGTTACACCGGGCCTCATCGTAGTGGGAGGATTGTCAAACCCCCTGACAGGTTCTCGTTCTTGGGAGAGTCTTACAAGGAAATCCCTGAAGAACAGGAACAAGATCCCTGTAACTATGATGAAGCAATTAATGACTTAAATTCAGGTTGTTGGCAAGATGCTATGAAAGCTGAGATGGAGTCTATGTACTCTGTCGCGACCCCAGACCTGGACCCGGGCCCCGCGATGATGGTTGTTGAGATAAGATAATTAATTTCGCACAGGTTCCCGCGGTGAGGATTCCGAGGACACGGAGATCTAGCTCACATGATTAAATAGGCGGAGGCGTGTGGCAAATCGCACCATAACGATATGTGAACACATACATCATCATGACCAAAATATCAGAAAAGCAGTTATAACATGACATTCCCATCATAGTTCAAGTTGCAAGGTTTAACAAAGTGTGTTAATTTGTTACATCCCAAAGTAAGAGGCCAACAAAGGCCAATACAATAATTAAAAGTATATGAAACCCAACACGCGATAATTCGAACTCATGACCCGTCCCGACGTCTAGATGACGTCGTCAGGTTGCCACTCACCAGCTAGGGTGGGCTCAACAGCTTCCTCCGGGTACTCCTCCTCAAAGGTAACACCGCTTGCACCTGGGCACCAAAATAGAAGCATCAAACACAACGGTTTGGCAGGAAATCAATTTAGGCCTGAGCATGAATAAAAATGTTTAATTGAAAACATATAAGAACAATTTATTGAACTTAAAATAAATACTTGACTAGTTTACATTTCAAAATTAATGACAAACTAGCATGCGTACATAATATATCATGAATCGTGAATCCACAAAGAGCCCATCCTTTCTCTATCATTTATAATGAAAAGAGTAAGCATGAACGACGAGCACGATATACATAATATAACAAGACACGATTCCCACAAATATGGGATTCTGGTCGCGGAACCGGACACGCACGATGTGTAATAAGTACACGACTAATCTGCAGATAGTCCACATGTTTAAGGACCCTCGGACAGTGGATCAGACTGAAAGGGCAGTCCAAGTTCTGTGATGTTCACTTGTGTTCATGAATGCACAAAACATGTGAAACACGATTCAAACACGTCGGAATAAAAAGGGAAAATCACTTATCAAACAAGACAAGGCACGACTAGCAAAATGCATAATGTATATGCTCACTCTTAAGAAGTGATCCCCATTTGCTACTTGAAATAAATCATCGAACGAGCTTAAAACTTAAATTCAATGCGAATACACGATATTACTTGTTGTATTAAACAAAGTTCACAACACAATAATTTCCTCAAGTATATGCTAAAGCCATTCATTGACTCTTGCGTAATTGGGACTCCATTGCTAACGTAAGAAGATTGGTGTCCCCGAAGTTGAATAGTATCTTAGATTTCCATTTACACAATGTCAGATTAAGGTCCATAACATAGCCTAGTTTTCAAATCTTTAAAGAGTATATAAATGGGGTAAAATTTCCAAAACTGGGATTTGACAGTTCACTCAAGCGGTCTAGACAGTTCGCTCGAGCGATCTAGACAGTTCGCTCGAGCGAACCATCAGATCGCTCAGGCGATCAAGGTTCTGTCTTGCAACTGGTCGGACAGCAGACAGTTCGCTCGAGCGAACCATCAGGTCGCTCGAGCGGACAGCCCTCTGTCTGCGCTCAGACCAGGCAGTGGCCTGGTCGCTCGAGTGAACAGGCTTCTGCCTATGCTCGCTGAGTGCAGAAATTGCACTTCTCATAGTTGGCTCTTAAGCCAATACCTCCCTCCATCTTACACTTAGACCACCTGAAATCCCCTGAGCCTCCATGCTCTCCAAGGGGTCAAATTTACAATCCCATATCATTCATTCCATTATCATAACATACAAATCCCATATCTTTTCAAACCAAGCTCAACTTCAAAAGGGTAAGGCTCACATACAAATAGAAAATTTGAAAGCTTGGAAAATTACTTAACATCCTCATATATATACTTGAGTAAAATCACAAAATAGAAATCTAACAAAACATGTCATTAATACTAAATGACAAATCATATGGAAACTTCAAAAGAAGTGGTGAAATCCGTAAACACACATGCACAAACAACCTATAGAGATTACTTGCCTTTGCCCAAATGCTAACACAATTTCCTTCAAGCACTCCTACTCAGGAGCTAAGCCAAGAACTACAAAAACCCAAGAAAAACATTCAAAGAAACTCACCCAAAAATACAAACAAGAAACCCATTTCGAAATGGGTGTTGAAAGTTAGAAAAACAAGATCCTTAAGAGTCAAAAGAACTCCATTGAGGAGGTGGGTTGGAGCTCTTACCTAGAGGTGCCCAAACAATAAGCAACGAAGGAAATGGAGAGTTTGTCCAACTAGAAATCCATGGAAAATAGCATCAATAGGAAGCACGGGATGAGAGGAAGAAGATGATGGTCTTGGAATTTCTTTTGGAGGTCTCTAGCTCATGCATTCAAGAGGAGAAAGTGAAGAGGAAAAAGGGTTTTAGCCCTAGGTCAAGAAAGTTGCAGAGATTGGGGGAAATGGAGAGGGAGAGAAAGGAAAGTAGCTTAAATGCTTTGCATGTGGGGTCCTCAAGTGTTAATTCTTGCATGTATGAAAACATGGTCTTGCGGGCCTCAAATGAAGATGACGAAGTAGGATAAAACGATACTTGAAATATCTAGTTTCCGAAAAGTATATTTTTGACACGGTTTTGATATTTTGAAAAGTGTGTCCAGATTTGGTGTGAAAAGACAATTTTACCCTTTGGCCAAAAACTTGAGTTTCTGGGTTTCAAACGCAAACGGTCTAAACACAAAAGTTGTAAATAATCATAAAACCATTCAAATGAAATAAAATTCATGATTAGCACAAAACTCAACACGATCTTCCCATGCTTGCACGTACACCCAGGCCTTCCTGAGTGTGTCTAGTTAACATTAAACGTTCTCAAAACTCCCCAAAGATATGTTCAGAACTAAGACTAATGGAATTCTAACCCACGGTAACTAAACCCGCTTAGGACTAAGCACACACTAAGAAAATGCTATTGGGTTAATCCTAGGCTGGGATTTGACATCCTCCACCCCTTAGGATATTTGGTCCACCAAATAAATTGAACTTCTACCTCTAGTAATAGGTGTGGGCATTTTCTCTGAACTTTATCTCTCAATTCCCAGGTGGCTTCTTCTGGTTCATGATTTTCCCAGAGTACCTTGACCCAATGAATTGTCTGATTTCTCAGCTCTTGCTCCTTAGTATCAATGATCTTAGTCGACTTTTCCACATATGAAGCATCTTCTCGAATCTCCAAAGGCTCGTGCTGTAAAATGTAAGAAGGACTAGAAAGATATTTCTTGAGCATGGAAACATGAAATACGTTGTGCACCCCGGAGAGTTCCGGCGGTAACGCAAGCCTATAAGCAACAGCCCCAATTTTGCTCAAAATCTCGTACGGACCAATAAATCTCCTTGACAATTTGCCCTTCTGTCCGAACCTCAGAGTCCCTCTGACGGTTGAAACCTTCAAGGACACTTTATCACCCACTTGAAACTGCAATTCTCTTCGGCGAGTGTCAGCATAACTCTTCTGTCTACTTCGGGCGACTTTCAAGCGTTCCTTAATCAATTTGACCTTGTCACTAGTTTCCCCAACTATAGTCGGTCCGTGAAAGCTACGTACACCGACTTCTTCCCAGCAAACTGGAGTTCTGCATCTTCTGCCATAGAGCGCCTCGAAAGGTGCCATACCAATGCTGGAATGGTAACTATTATTGTAAGCGAACTCACAAAGTGGCAAGCACTCATCCCATTGAACTTTGAAATCTAGCACATATGCACGCAACATGTCTTCAAGAGTTTGTATCATCCGTTCTGACTGACCATCTGTCTGAGGATGATACGCTGTACTAAATTGGAGTTTGGTACCCATAGATTCAAAAAGAGTTTTCCAAAACCTCGAAACAAATCTGCTTTCTCTATCCGAAGTGATGGAGACGGGTTGACCATGCTTACTAACAATCTCATCAACAAATAATTTTGCAAGTGGTGCCATATGCATCATATTTCTTGTCTTCATTGGAATAAAGTGGGCAGACTTGGTGAGACGATCCACAATAATCCATATTGCATTATTCCCCTTCTTAGTATTTGGCAAACCGGAGACGAAATCCATGGTGATATGTTCCCATTTCCATTCCGGAATCTCTAACAGTTGTAGCAAACCTGGGGGTTTCTGATGCTCTGCTTTGATCAATTGGCAAGTTAGGCAATGAGATACAAAAGCTGTTATTTCCCTCTTCATGTTATTCCACCAAAATCTATTCTTCAAATGCTGATACATCTTCGTGCTACCCGGGTGCATGGAGTATCTTGTGTTGTGGGCTTCAGTCATAATTTCTTCCTTCAGACCATCCATATTCGGTACACACAACCGATCACGAAAATACAGTACTCCATTCACCATCTTGAAATCTGGACGTTCTGCGATATGGTCTACAATCCTTGTCAAATCTGGGTCTTGCAACTGAGTGTCCTTGATCTTCTGGATAAAAGTAGGCTCAGACACTATCATATTTGCTAACATCACACCCAACTCTAAGGTCTGCACTTCGACACCTAACTCTTCAAACTGCTGAAGGACACTGGTTCCTCTCAAGCTGGCCATGGCCCCTGACTTTCTGCTCAATACATCAGCTACAACATTCACTTTTCCTGGATGATACCTAATTGGAAAGTCATAGTCTTTAATGTATTCCATCCACCTCCTCTGTCTCATATTCAAATCCTTCTGCGAGAACAAATATTGCAAACTCCTATGGTCGGAATGGACTTCGAATTTCTCTCCATAGAGATAGTGTCTCCACATCTTCAAAGCAAATACGATTGCTGCCAATTCCAAGTCATGAGTTGCATAGTTCTTTTCATGATCCTTCAGCTGCCTTGAGCCATAAGCAATCGCCTTGCCATCTTGCATCAATACACAACCCAGTCCCACATTTGAAGCATCTGTAAAAACAATAAATCCATCGCTGCCCGAAGGTAATGTGAGGATTGGAGCTATGGTTAATCTTCTCTTCACTTCTTGAAACTTGTTTCACACTGTTCGGTCCAAACAAACGGAACATTCTTCCGGGTCAAAGTGGTCAATGGTGCTGCAATTGATGAGAAGCCTTGGACAAATCTTCGATAGTAGCCTACTAACCCCAAGAAACTTCTAATTTCAGTCACACTGCTTGGTCTCTTCCAATCAACAATTGCTTCTATCTTGATTGGATCAACTGCTAAACCTTCTTTTGAAATGATGTGGCCTAAAAAAGCGACTTGCACTAACCAGAATTCACATTTACTGAGTTTTGCATATAACTGGTTGTATCTCAAAAGCTGCAATGATGTCCTCAAGTGTTCTTCGTGATCTTCTCTACTCTTGGAATACACGAGGACGTCATCAATGAACACTACCGCTGAGTAGTCCAAGTACTATGCAAACACTTTGTTCATAAGGGCCATGAAGACTGCAAGTGCATTGGTCAATCCAAAGGGCATTACCAAAACCTCATAATGCCTATATCTTGTCTGAAAAGCCGTTTTCTGCACATCCGAATCGCTAACCCTCAACTGGTGGTACCCAGACCTCAAATCTATCTTGGAAAAGTACGCTGCTCCTTGCAGTTGGTCAAACAATTCATCTATCCTTGGCAAAGGGTACTTGTTCTTGACAATCACCTGGTTCAATTTTCTGTAATCAATACACAATCTCAAGCTCCCATCTTTCTTTTTCACAAATAAAACCGGTGCTCCCCAAGGTGAAACACTTGGCCTAATGAAACCCTTGTTCAATAATTCTTACAACTGAAGTTTCAATTCTCCCAATTCTGCTGGAGCCATCCTATAAGGTGTAATGGAGATCGGAGTTGTCCCTGGAATAAGCTCGATCGTGAACTCAACTTCCCTAATTGGTGGCAATCCCGGGATTTCTTCTGGAAAAACATCCGGAAATTCGCACACAACGGGAATTCCCTCCACCCCTTGGAACAGTTTATCCTCCGTGATAAACGCTATAAAAGCTTCACATCCACTTTGTATCAATCTGTTTGCCTTGAGCACTGAAATAAATCCTGCTCTAGTCGATTTTCTGTTTCCCTGAAACATCAATCCTGCTTGTTCTCCTTGCAATCTGAATGTTATGGTTTTGCTAAAACAATCCATGGTGGCATGATATGCTTCTAACCAATCCATGCCTAAGATGATGTGAAAATCATGCATGTCTAGCACAATAAGGTTGGCTGGTAAATTAACATCCCCTAACAAAACTGGACAATTAGGGTAATAGGTTCTACACTCAACCTGTTTACCTACTGGTGTTGTAACAATCAAAATGTAATCCAGTTGACTATGTGGTTCGTGAATCATCTTGACAAACATAGGGGATATAAAAGAGTGTGTTGATCCAGGATCAAAAAAAATATGTGCTTCTACTCCACAAATAAAAAGTTTACCTTCTACCACGTCTCCTGCAGCTTCAGCATCCGCACTATTGAGATTAAATAAACGTCCTTGCTGATGTGGTCTGTTTTGTACCTGATTCTCTCTGCCTTGGGCATTCCTATTATGCTAAGGAGGACGAAGCTTCTGATTCTACACTGGTGGTCTCACTTGCTGCTGCTGCTGAGGTGGCCTAGCTTGATTCTGAATTGGTGCCTGGTTCTGAGGAGCTGCTTGCCTCTGCTGCTGGTTCCTGTTGGGTTGATTCTGATGTTGTGGGTAATCCTTGATTGCATGGTTCATTGCCCTACACTTGAAGCAAGCACCTGTAGCTTTGCGACATTCATGAGTTTCATGGTTCTTGCCACAGTGAACACAACCTTGCCTTACTTGATTCTGCTCCTGCTTTGGTTTCTTGTTGTGGTGTTGCTGCCTCTGATTCTGTTGCTGATAGTGTTGTTTCCTGTCTTGTATGATCATGTTGTTTAATTCCTCAAACTTGTATGCCCGCTTGACAACTTCATCATAGGTAGCCGGTGGAACTACCCCAATAGTATCTCTCATGATGATGGGATTCAATCCCTCCAACAATTTGTTAATCTTTTTCTGCTCTGTGTCAATAAGCTCAGTTGCATATCTAGCTAGTCTCTCAAATTTGGTGACATATTCTAACACGGTCATGTTACCCTGCTTGAGCTGCTGGAACTCGATAGCTTTCTGTCTCTTGATATGAGAAGGAATATACTTGTCTTGGAATTGACTCTTAAAGGCAACTCATGCTTCCTCATTTGCCATTGTCATATATGGGTCCATGACTGTTTTCCACCACTGATCGGCAAGCCCATAAAACAAAGAAGCTGTGAGGTTGACTTTCTGCCTCCCTGTGCAAGTGAAGACGTTAAAGATCTTCTCGGTGTTTGCCAACCAATCATCTGCTACTAAAGGGTTCTCGTTTCCTGAAAACTCCTTTGGTGCCCTCTTTCTGAACCTCTCAAATAACAGATTAGGGTCATGCTCCCTATTGTTGATGACAATATTTAGGGCTACAGGTTGGGCTTCATGCCTATTTTGGAGAACTTCCAAAAGTTGCCTAAGAACTTGAGCCATTTCTTCATCCTTCTTGGCCATCTGCTCTTGGAATCTAACTTGTGTTTCGTTGGCTTGCCTTTGTTGTTCTAACATTGCTTGCATAAGTTCCTGAAATTGATTAGCTGTGGGTGTAGCAATCGGATCGGTCTCATTCTGATTACAAGCCGAGGCATTGTTGGGAGGAGCTTTTCTAAGAGGCATTGCTGTAAAACAAAGAATTAGTACACAGTAAATATGGTCAAATGGTTTCCTATACGTCACACCAAGCGAATCTAACGAACTTACGAACCCTCGCCACGATCCTAAGATCTTTCCAGATTGTTTTAAGTGCCTGAAACAAGTCCCGCTCTAATACCAGTCCTGTCGCGACCCCAGACCGGGACCCGAGCCCCGCAACGATGGTTGTTGAGATAAGATAATTAATTTCCCACAGGTTCCCGCGGTGAGGATTCCGATGACACGGAGATCTAACTCACACGATTAAATAGGCGGAAGCGTGTGGCAAATCGCACCATAACGATATGTGAACACATACATCATCATGACCAAAATATCAAAAAAGGAGTTATAACATGACATTCCCAACATAGTTCAAGTTGCAAGGTTTAACGAAGTGTGTTAATTTGTTACATCCCAAAATAAGAGCCCAACAAAGGCCAATACAATAATTAAAAGTATATGAAACCCACCACGCGATAATTCGAACTCATGACCCGTCCCGACGTCTAGATGCGTCGTCGGGTTGCCACTCACGAGCTAGGGTGGGCTCAACAGCCTCCTCCGGGCACTCCTCCTCAAAGGTAACACCGCCTGCACCTGGGCACCAAAATAGAAGCACCAAACACAATGGTTTGCCAGGAAATCAATTTAGGCCTGAGCATGAATAAAAATGTTTAATTGAAAACATATAAGAACAATTTATTGAACTTAAAATAAATACTTGACTAATTTACATTTCAAAATTAATGACAAACCAGCATGCGTACATAATATATCATGAATCGTGAATCCACAAAGAGCCCATCATTTCTCTATCATTTATAATGAAAAGAGTAAGCACGCACGACGAGCACGATATATATAATATAACAAGACACGATTCCCACAAATACGAGATTCCAGCCGCGAAACCGGACACGCACTATGTGTAATAAGTACACAACTAATCTGCAGATAGTCCACATGTTTAAGGACCCCCGGACAGTGGATCAGACTGAAAGGGCAGTCCAAGCTCTGTGATGCTCACTTGAGTTCATGAATGCACAAAACATGTGAAACACGATTCAAACACGTTGGAATAAAAAGGGGAAATTACTTATCAAACACGACAAGGCACGACTAGCAAAATGCATAATGTATATGCTCAATCTTAAGAAGTGATCCCCATTTGCTACTTGAAATAAATCATCGAACGAGCTTAAAACTTAAATTCAAAGCGAATACACGATATTACTTGTTGTATGTGAGACCCCAACCCGAGAGGCCCAGATTAGTGTTTTTGGAGCTGTGTTTAGCTCTAAGTGTGTTCCGTGGTTTTTGGTTTAATTTGGATTAAAATAGCTTTGTTATAGCTTTGGGATATTTTGAGTGTCTTGGTTTTAGTGTGGGGCCCTTTGGGGGTTCCCTGTTTATGGCTTTTCGTGCATTTGAGGTTTTATCTTGGTTTTCTCGACTTGTATTTTATCCCGATTTACTTGTTTTGTTAATACCTTCAACTTTTATGTTGATCCCGTTCCCGTCCCGAATCCCGAAACTCGACTTTTCTAGCTTCAAGGGCAAAACAGTCTTTTCACACCAAATCTGTACCGGATTATGGTTATTCCCGAAACCCGTGAAACATATATTTTTTGGAAACTCGATATTTCGGCGATCATTTCTTCCTTCTTCGTCGATTTCATCCGAAGCCCCGAAAACCACTATTTCAGCCCAACTAGGTTACTAGATGGTGGAGCCCACTTGTGAAGTTTATAAAAGAAGACCCTTCTCCCTCATTCTCTCTTTTTCCAGCACAACAACTGAACCTAGGGTTTCCTTTCTCTTCTTCTTGCTTCTCCATCATCAAGCATCACCCAAACTTGCACCATCATCTCAAAGGATTGCATTATCTTCTTCTCCATTGCAAGGGCTCTCCATTAGTACCATTTTTGGAGAAATCCCACCTCTCCAAGACCTTCTTTTGACTTGCTTTGCTCATTTGGAGAACCTATTGGCAAGATCTCTTCCTAATCTTCTAGATTCATGTTCTTATGGTCCTTGAGAAGCTCCATTTTCATTATTAGGAGCTCTCTCTTCTTATTGCTTGTTTTGACCCATTTTAGGGTTTGTTTTTGGGGGTTTTTGTAGAGATTTTGTTCTTGGCTTGCAAGTGTGATTAGAGCTGGTCTTTCATTGATTAAAGACCCAAGGCAAGTGGATGATTTGATCCTTTTACATTTGAATGAGATTTGATAAAAATGCATTATGATTTCATCTAGTATTTTGTGATGTTAATGGCTTGTTTAAACTTGAAATAAATGCACATTTGAGAGTCTTGATAGCTTGTTTTATCCATGTATTAGATTGCTAAACATGTTTGAAAGAATGTAGAAAAGAATGGAAGAAATGAAGAGACCACTGCACTGCTGTAACAGAACCTGGGTTCTGTTACGCAGTGTACGCGGTCGACCGGCCAAGGGGCACGGTCGACCGGGTACACTGGAACAGGCCCCCAGCTGAAGGACCTGCTGCATTGCGGGATTCACTGTTCCGCAGTGTACGCGGTCGACCGGCCAAGGGCGCGGTCGACCGGCAACACAGAGGTCAGGCTCTCTGGAGCCTGACCAAAAGACTATTCATCCATTTAATTTTACAACTCCCGGTCGACCTGGCCCATGGGCGGTCGACCGAGCCCCCTGTGTATGCGGTCGACCGCCCAACTGGAAAACCTGCTGAAGATGGACTTTCAATGGATTTTTGGCCCTTTGTTAGATGGACTTTAAAGGGACTTTTGACCCCTTTGTTAGATGGACTTTAAATGGACTTTTTCCCTATGATTAGATGGACTTTAAATGGACTTGTTCCCTATGATTAGATGGACTTTAAATGGAACCTAGTGACCCTTTTGTGGACCCGTTTGACTTCCTTTGAGGATGGTTGAACCGACATTTCCTCACGGTTAATCCGGTTGTATCGGTACTTAATCTAATTCAATCTTGAACGGTACGGAACGACGGGATATCCTTTCTTTTATCTAAACGCGAAATTGGTTTGTTTGGGTATCGCGAATCCGTTTTCCTTTCGATGACTGAGTAGGTTGTAAGGTACTACTAGATTAACGTTGTGCTTAGGATCCCCTCTCTATTAGGTTTTGTTTATTTAAAATTCGATTAAAGTTTGAATACCTAAAGTGCATAAAGAGCCCGGAATGTCTCTAAACTCAAGGAGTACCAAGTAATCATTACAATCGACATACGGGGTCCTTATTCACTTGATTTATATTGAATCCCGATAATAGCCCGAATTCCTCGAATTATGATTTGTCTTGAATCCCGATGATAGCCCGTATTTCTCGAATATTGATTTAGCATTCCCGAAAGTATTGAAAGTGTATTTTAGCATTTTTGCTAACCCGTTTATACATGCCCGAATGAAATGAAAAATTAGTGCTTTTGAGCACCCCGTCCCGCCTGTTTATTTAAGTGCATTACATATGATTTGTACATGTCTCGTTTTACATGATTTGACCTATGAGTCGGTACCACTAAGCTTGGCTTTCCTTGCCGGTTTGATCCACCGACTTGGAGACCCTTTCCCGTCCCGCCAGCTGCAGTTTGGATCCCGCTACCCAGTTATTACCGTGGTCTTGTCCCGATGCCGCAGATTGCTACTGTGGTCCCCGATGCCCGGTTCACTACCGTGGTCATGTCCCGTATTGTATTATATTATGTATATGTTACTTATGTTGCATCTCCTCACTTCGGTGACTGAGACAACATCCCGATATGCTCATGTCACTTCGGTGATAGAGGACTTAGCTATGTGTGGTTGCCATCTTGCTCGTTTCTCGTTTCCTTGGATACCGTACATGTTTTATATTGCATATGTATTTGAATAAATGATTATCTCGTTTTATGAAACTATTGTTTTGACAGGTTTAAATGTTTTCCAAGGTATTTTCCTTATTTTTATGTCTTTTCACCCGTTTGCCAAACCGTCATGTTTGACCCACTATTTTGGTACTCAGGTTCAGTTTCCCCGCCCCGAGCTGTGAGTTGTTGGCTGTGGAGCCATGAGTTGCAGGTTGTCTTGTCGGCTATGTCCTGTAGACATTGTGCTTGACATCGGAGTTACGTCACATTTGGGTAGTGGATATTAGTTTGTATTGTTCGGCTTTTATTAGCCTTTCTTGGGATTGTAATTAATGCACATTGATACTTGTAACTTGAACATATTGGAAATGTAATATCCTGTTACTGTCAGCTCTGTATTTTATTTATGTTGGTTTATTCCAGTCTGATATGGTTCATAAAATGATGGCTTTATGCTAGGGGTTGTATGCGACGCGGAATCCGATAATGTCCACGGACTCCGGGTCGCATTGCCACAAAAGCTTCCGCAAAAATGTTCAGAGAGTGTTGTGATTTTGGATCCTCACACACGCGGATCTTGGGAGAAATATAATCATCCCTCACCTCCCCAAACTCTCCCGCCCCCTCGGTCGGGATCCGGGTTTGTGGTCGTGACATTATATTAAACAAAGTTCACAACACAATAATTTCCTCAAGTATATGCTAAGGCCATTCATTGACTCTTGCGTAATTGGGACTCCATCGCTAAAGTAAGAAGATTGGTGTCCCCGAAGTTGAATAGTATCTTAGAGTTCCATTTACACAATGTCAGATTAAGGTCCATAACATAGCCTAGTTTTCAAATCTTTAAAGAGTATATAAATGGGGTAAAATTTCCAAAACTGGGATTTGACAGTTCGCTCGAGCGGTCTAGACAGTTCGCTCGAGCGAACCATCAGGTCGCTCAGGTGATCAAGGTTCTGTCTTACAACTGGTCGGACAGCAAACAGTTCGCTCGAGCGAACCATCAGGTCGCTCGAGCGGACAGCCCTCTGTCTGCGCTCGGACCAGGCAGTGGCCTGGTCGCTCGAGCGAACCCAGAGGTCGCTCGAGCGAACAGGCTTCTGCATGTGCTCGCTGAGTGCAGAAATTGCACTTCTCATAGTTGGCTCTTAAGCCAATACCTCCCTCCATCTTACACTTAGACCACCTGAAATCCCCTGAGCTTCCATGCTCTCCAAGGGGTCAAATTTACAATCCCATATCATTCATTCCATTATCATAAACATACAAATCCCATATCTTTTCAAACCAAGCTCAACTTCAAAAGGGTAAGGCTCACATACAAATAGAAAATTTGAAAGCTTGGAAAATTACTTAACATCCTCATATATATACTTGAGTAAAATCACAAAATAGAAATCTAACAAAACATGACATTAATACTAAATGACAAATCATATGGAAACTTCAAAAGAAGCGGTGAAATCCGTAAACACACATGCACAAACAACCTATAGAGATTACTTGCCTTTGCCCAAATGCTAACACAATTTCCTTCAAGCACTCCTACTCAGGAGCTAAGCCAAGAACTACAAAAACCCAAGAAAAACGTTCAAAGAAACTCACCCAAAAATACAAACAAGAAACCCATTTCGAAATGGGTGTTGAAAGTTAGAAAAACAAGATCCTTAAGAGTCAAAAGAACTCCATTGAGGAGGTGGGTTGGAGCTCTTACGTAGAGGTGCCCAAACAATAAGCAACGAAGGAAATGGAGAGTTTGCCCAACTAGAAATCCATAGAAAATAGCATCAATAGGAAGCTTGGGATTAGAGGAAGAAGATGATGGTCTTGGAATTTCTTTTGGAGGGCTCTAGCTCATGCATTCAAGAGGAGAAAGTGAAGAGGAAAAAGGGTTTTAGCCCTAGGTCAAGAAAGTTGCAGAGATTGGGGGAAATGAAAGTTCGGGATCCTAACCCTAGAGAGGGGGGGGTGAATAGGGTGATCTACACTTTATGACTAATTATGGCCAATTTTAATTTCTTAACAATCAACTAGTCACATGTGATGATTAACATACAATATGCGGAAGCTTAAACAAGACAATCACCACAAAGCAAACACCACTACACAATGATTTATAGTTGTTCGGCCTCAATGCCTACATCCACTACCGGCTTGTGATCCAACACCCCACCGGATTTCCACTATTTATGCTTTTGAAAAGGCTAAGCAATAACCTCTACAATATGCTTTCCAAGGCTAAGCAATAACCTAAACAATGTTGTTTTTCTAGGCTAAACAACAACCTATCAATGTGTTTTTCTAGGTTAAGCAATAACCTTTACAAGATGCTTTTCAAAGGCTAAGCAATAACATCTACAATGGAAAGATTTCTCTTAAGGAAGTGTCTACACAGACACTTTAAGAGATTACAATTAAAGCTCAATTAAAATGCCTCTTAAATAGGCGGATATAAAATTGACAAACAAATTCACACAACACTCTATGAAATGCAAAGATGAATGCTCATGGTGTGTGTGTGAAAACTTCAATCAAGTTTAAATTAAGCCCAATCAATATTTGCTTAACGCATTTACAAGTTTAAGGGACACAAAAGATTTGATTGAAGTGAAATGCAAATCACATGTATAAATACTAACTTGTTGATGATATAAAAATCAAAGGCTCACAAGTTGTATGAAACTATTTAAGACTAAACATGTGATGCATGTACAATGTTGTTTTCAAAAACAAAGTAGTAAAACTAAGGTTCAAATGAATGAAAACAACAATATGATTCAACCAAGTAAATGAAACATGTTATAAAAGAAATCAAAGGATTTGACAAAACATGTTTTATAAAGTTTTAAAACAAACTTGGTTTGAAATCAAGGGTGACTAATCCAATCCAACTTAAATAAAAAATTAAGAGAAGTGATGGATTCAACACATCATAATTATCATGCTAAAAATCATTTACCAATAATTTAAACAAAGCATATAACATATGATAATGAAAAGTAAAACTTACTTAGAGATTTAACTTCATTAATCCAAGCTTTAGCTTTCCATTAGACCCCTTGATCTCTCTTAGTTCATCCCCTTTCTTTTGTCTCCAAACTCCTCAAGGAAGACTAAACAGTTCCACTTTTCTCAACATCTTTTTCAAGGGAATGAACCTCATTTTATACTAAAAAAAATGAGTTATGGCGTGTCCTCGGTCGACCTGCACCTTACCCCGGTCGACCTGGCCTTAACGGTCAAAAATCTGACCGTTTGAAAAAGTGGCCCAACGGCTCTTTTCCCAATCGACCCGCAGAGTGCGCAGTCGACCGGATCCATGGGCTCGGTCGACCGAGCACACTGCAGGTCGACCTGGGCCCAGGGACCAAAAACCCCAAAAATGCATATTTCAAAGATATTTTCTTGAGGGGTCTTTTGGGCCATTAAATCAAGCTTGGAAACATGATTTTAATTCAATCTAAGTTCTTTTAAAATCATGAAACATAAAAGCATAAAATGATTTGAAAGATTTAAAACATAGGCTAGCTTGATTCATAAAACTTCTTTTCAAATTAAAATGCATCCAATCAAAACATGCATGAAACATGTGATTTACAAGATTTAAAACAATGCATGAGTAAATCAAGATTTCAAGATTTTCTAAATCAATGCATGTGTGAAAATTCAAATGATGATTAAAATAATGATGCATCCATCAAATTGCAATATACAAAATCCCTAACAGGAAATGGAGAGGGAGAGAAAGGAAAGTAGCTTAAATGCTTTGCAAGTGGGCCCTTCAAGTGCTAATTCTTGCATGTGTGAAAACATAGTTTTGTGGGCCTCAAATGAAGATGATGAAGAAGGATAAAACGATCCTTGAAATATCTAGCTTCCGAAAAGTATATTTTTGACACGGTTTTGAGATTTTGAAAAGTGTGTCCAGATTTGGGTGTGAAAAGACAATTTTACCCTTTGGCCAAAAACTTGAGTTTTTGGGCTTCAAACGCAGACGGTCTAAACATAAAAGTTGTAAATAATCATAAAACCATTCAAATGAAATGAAATTCACGATTAACACATAACTCAACACGATCTTCCCATGCTTGCACGTACACCCAGGCCTTCCTGAGTGTGTCTAATTAACATTAAACGTTCTCAAAACTCCCCAAAGTTGTGTTCAGAACTAAGAGTAATGGAATTCTAACCCACGGTAACTAAACCCGCTTAGGACTAAGCACACACTAAGAAAACGCTATTGGGTTAATCCTGGGTTGGGGTTCGACATACTCTAATCAGGTCTGGACACTTGTGGACTTGCCTACCAATATTAAACCTATTGGGTGCAAGTGGGTCTACAAGAGAAAATGAGGACCAGATGGTAGAGTGGAGACCTTTAAGGCCATGCTTGTTATGAAAGGATATACTCCGCCGGTAGCTATGCTCAAGTCCATTTGGATACTCTTATCCATTGCGGCTCATCTCGATTACGAGTTTTGGCAAATGGATGTCAAGACGGTGTTTCTCAACGGCCATCTTGAGGAAGACATCTATATGTTGCAGCCAGATGGTTTTGTAGCTAAAAATCAAGAGCAAAAGGTTTGCAAGCTACAGAAGTCCAATTATGGATTGAAGCAGGCATCCCGAAGCTGGAACATCCATTTTGACCAGGCAATCAAGTCATTTTGTTTTTGTCAAAATCCGGATGAGTCATGTGTGTATATAAAAAGTGAAGGTGATAGGGCAGTTTTTCTAGTTTTATATGTCGACGACATCCTTTTCCTTAAGAAAGACATAAGAATGTTGTCAACAGTGAAAGTTTGGTTGGCCAAGACTTTTGATATGAAGTACTTGGGAGAAGCTAGCTACATCCTAGGGATCAAAATCCATCGAGACCGGAAAAATAGGATGGTTGGCTAATCTCAAGCTGCATACATAGATAAGGTACTGGTACAGTTTGCTATGCAAGACTCCAAGAAGGGTATTACACCTTTCAGGCATGGAGTGCACCTTTCCAAAGATCAGTATCCTAAGACACCTGAGGAAAAGGAGCAGATGAGGTCGATCCATACGCTTCAGTTGTTGGTAGCCTCATGTATGCTATACTATGTACTAGACCGGATATCTGTCACGCAGTAAGCCTAGTCAGCAGATATCAGTCCAATCCAAGACCTAAACATTGAACTGCTGTAAAATGTATTCTCAAATACTTGAGAAGGACTAGAGATTACATGTTGATTTATAGTAGTGATGAGCAGATTCCAATCAGATGCACAGATTCTGACTTCATGTCAGATAAGGATTCCAGGAAATCTACCTCTGGTTATGTGTTTATGCTATTACCAAGATAGCCTCTGCAGACAATCTAGCAGATCCCTTTATTAAGCCTTTGACTACCAAAGTCTTTGAGCAACATGTAGATGGGGGATGGCCATGAGATGCAACCTTGACTGGCATTGAGCCCAAGTGAGAGATTGTTAGATTGTATAGACTCTATCCATCAGTTGATGTAATAAATTGATTAATTTCTTTATTTATTAATAAAATCATGCTTTCCTTTCATGAGATGAATGGTGTTCTTTATTACTTTATGCACATGACCAATACATATGACATGATAGTTCATGAGTTGAACCGGGTCCCATTAGTATATTAGATGTGATATATGTGTATGGATGAGATCCACACACAAGAGACATGTGTCACAAATCTTATACTTAAATATTTTCACAACCAGTGATAAGACTGGGCATTTCATCTGATAAGGTTGCAGCACTTTGATCACTATGAGATAGTGTGATTTGTCTCGATCATCGAAATATAAGATTCTGGATCACCATGCTGGTACATTGGATGTATTGAAGGACCATGACAAGCACCGTATGGAATATTGTCTCCAGTTTAAGGTCTGCTCTTATAATTTCCTAGCAATAGGCTCTCAATCTTAAGACATTTGTCGCGACCCCAGACCGGGTCAACGGGCCTAATCTCGGGACTAATTGATGCCATAAGATATATAATAAATTTGTTGATACGTCCACGGGTTAATAAAAGATAAGATATTACCCGTGCACGCGATTTTTCATAGGTATCCGCAGTGAGGATATCACATCAACATAAGATATTTGTTTAAGTGCGGAAGCGTGTAGCAAATCAAATCCATAATTCATTCATGAATAACAAGACTGTTAACATAAATATGAATAACTAATGTCAGAATGAGCAATGATCATTAGTACTTTCCCAAAGGTGATGTTAAAGTTTATACAAAAGATCAGTTAGCTTTTCACTTCCCAAAAGAATAAAGGCCAACAAAGGCCAATACATCTCAAAATAATAACCCAAAAGAATAGTTAAACACGATCCCCAAAAAGTATCGTAACTCAAGCATCCGAATGTCTAAACGACATCATCGGCATGCCACTCAACTAAGTGTTGCGGTTCTCCGACCGCCGCCTCATGCTCCTCCTCGGGATAACCAACGACTAGACCTGAGTACCAAATAAATGGATCAAACACAACGGTTTGGCAGTTGGGTGAAAAGATATGACAATTCAATAATAAATACATTTACCTCATAAAACATTAGAAACCCTGTTTAAACAATAACTTTCATAAAAGAAATTAATTATTTATTCAAAAACATATGTACAAGGTAAAACATGTAACGGTAACCAAGGAAACGGGAAACAAGCAAAATGGCAACCACATGAAGGTAAGTCCTCTATCATCGAAGTGACAAGAGCATATCAAGGCGTTGACCTCAGTCACCGAAGTGAGAAGGTACAACGAAATTTACATATACATATATAATAATACGGGACATGGCCACGGTAGCGAGCCGGGCATCAGGAACCATGGTAGTAATCCGTGGTATCGGGACAAGACCACGGTAATAACCGGGTAGCGGTATCCAAACTGCAGCTGGCGGGACAAGAGGGGGATCTCCAAGTCAGTGGATCAGACTAACCAGGTTATCCAAGCTTAGTGGTGCCGACTCATGGGTCAAATAACAAAAATCAAGACATGTATAAATACATCAAGTGCAAGTAAATAACCGGGCGGGACAAGGATGCTCAAAGGCATAACTTTCATTTCATATCGGGTCATGTACTTCGGGGCTAGCAACTATAACAAGTACAATATCAATGCTTTCAGGGATAACAAGTCATGTAGTATAAAACTCAGGAATAAGAGGGTACACTTTAACTTTTGAAATTGCGGGCAAAATATCGGAGTTCAAGATTTATCCAAGGTGAATAGGGGTCCCGTATGTCGATTTTAATAATAACTTGGTACTCCTTGAGTTTGGAGACATTCCGGGCCACTTATACACCTTATGAATTTTTAAAACTTCAAATGAGTCTTCGTGATGTGGCTTCTTTCTCAAATGGATTTCAAATGATGTTTATAAGTTTTTTCCATCACAATAGGGCTACTAACAAACCACTCTCAATCATTCAAACATTTCATTTCCGTTCCCAAAATAGCCTCAAATGAACAGTACCCATCGCTTGAGTGGACCAAAGGTTCGCTCGAGCAAAGTGGTCTCTGGAATGGCTTTCTGGAAGGGTTCGCTCGAGCGAATTTGGGTTCGCTCGAGCAAACTCGTCCAGTTCAGGTTGGCTCGAGCGAATCAACCATGCGCTCGAGCTAACCACTCTCTGGAATGAGTTCTGGGAGGGTTCGCTCGAGCGAACTGTCCACTGGAATGGTCTGAATCCTTTTCTGGACACTTCACTCGAGCAAACTGTCCAGAACTGGTTCCGGGATCAGTTCAACTCCCTTTCTTTTCCTCTTCTCACAACTACTTTGAGGCTCCATTTCTTCATACATTGGAGGGTAAATCAACACCTCAACACCACACTCAAATCACCATCAAAACTTTCCAAAATATCTATTCAATCACCTCCATTTCTAACCACATTCAATTCCAAGAGAGAAGAGAAAGGCCACCAAATCACAAGGATTCATTTATACTACAAAAAAGCAATAAATGAGAGGTCATAAATACTATATTTCAAGAGTTAAACAATCAACCAACTCATTCATGTGCATTTATTCCAAAAGCATGTAAATCAAGAATAGTATGAATAGAAATGATAAAAATCACGCATTTCTCATAAAAACATTTCATGCTCAAAATATCAAATCATCCATTTGCCGTGGGTCTCTAATCAAGAAATCAAGCTTTAAACATTCTCTTCCAAGCTAAGAACAAAAGCTACACAAAAACCCCCAAAACAAACCCTAAAATGGGCTAAAACAGGAACAAGAAGGAAAAGCTCCAATAATGAAAAAGGAGTTTCTCTTAGGCTAGAAGAATACATATCTAAGAGATTAGGGAGGAAGCTTACTTGTAGAGTCTCCAAATGGGCAAGACTAGCTCAAGGAAGGTCTTGGGATGGGAGGTTTCCTCCAAGAATAGTATCAATGGAGAGCTCTAATGGAGAGGAAGGAGATTGTGACATCCATTCTTCAATTTGTGCAAGGTTTGGTAGTAATTGAGGAGGAGAAGCTAGAGGAAGAAGAAAAAGGGGAAAAGCCCTAGCTTTATGTTGGGTTTGTGCTGGAAAATGAAGAAGGAGAATGAGAGAAGAAGGGTTTCCTTTTATAAGCAAATGAGATGGGCTCCACCACTAGAATTCTTGTACGATTAAAAACATGACTTCCGGAACCTTGGTTCCATTCGACGAAGAAGGGAAAGTTGTTCGTCGAAATTTCTAGTTTTCAAAAAGTATATATATCAAGGGTTTTTGGAATATCAAATTTTGGGTACAGATTTAGTGTAAAAAAACTATTTTGCCCTCAATACAAGGAAAGTCGGGTTTCGGGGTCTCAAACGGGCATGGGATTAACATGAAAGTTGTGGAGATTAACAAGATGAGTAAAACGGGGCAAACACTAATTACAAGAATCTCGAGTTATCCCTCAAGTAAACGCAAAGTCACAAAAGGAACCCCTAAAGGGTACCACTATGTACCAAGGCACTCAAAATTCCCCAAAGCTATTATAAAAGCTATTATAATCCCAACTAAACCACAATACACTAATCACGCTTAAGACTAACACATAACTTAATTAATACTAATCGAGGTCTCTCGGGTCGGGGTCTTACAACATTGATGAACTCAAGTTTCTATCCATTTATTTGCTTTGAGTCACCAATGAGTGCGGCCAATATAGGTCAACACCTCGGTGTCTTGGGTACGTGGTAGTAGGACTGTGGGAACGTCCAATGGTCAAGATGTAATCTATCGACTGTGCCGATTAATGGATTTGTCATTAGTAAGTGCGCACCCATCTCGATTAAGAGTTAATTGGATGGCATCGATGATCACTGTGATTAATTGGGGCTCAAGGATAATAAGATGTGTATCTAAGATTGAAAAAGACAGATTTATTCCAATTGATCCATGGTTATTGATAGAGGGGCCTACTTGTAGTAATCGGGAAGTTTATGGTCTTCTATGTAATTTATTCGTAAGACTGGAGTGCAATTGTATTTATATAGTAGTGTTATTTGTAATTAACTGTGGGCCCAGATTGCACATCAGATGTGGGGTCGTGGTGTCCCAGTTGGAACCAGCTTTCTATGGAATCCCTAATGGTCCCCACGCTAGCCCAAGTTATTAGAAAGATACTAATCCTACTTGAACTCTAAAAAGAATGAATTAGAAAGTTACTATTTCTATTTGAAGTAGGACTTCTAATAGTGGTAATAGTTAACTTACTAATTGTTGTGGAAGTGAGATTTCTATTGTAATTAGAAAGGGAGAAAGTTACTAATTTGTAATGGGAGTTGGACTTCTATTTCAAATAAGAAAAGAGGAGTTTTGAGAGGCTATATAAGGGGATCCAACCCCTCTTGGACATCCACCATTGGAGAAAAACCCCGGCCCCTATTTTGTGCAATTGTTGCACTCCTCTCTCTTCTTTTTTTCTCTTCTAGTTCCTTAGAGTTTCTAGTAGGGTTTTCTCTTAGAGTTTCCCCCAATCTTCTTAAGAAAAGAGATCTGATAGCGGGTCATAGCGTGGAAGACAATAAGGTCTTGGAGATCCTAATTGGTTCAAAAAGAGTTCTTGATATAAGCTAATTGTATTCTTCTCCATTAGAACACTATTGGGCTCCAAGGGTATAATCTGCCTTTTCTTTTATTGTGGATTATTTTGGTTGCATGGTGCTACTGATTTCTATCTTTTAGATAGGTTTTATTGTTGTACTTGATTGATGAGATGGAGGGATTGCATCCTGGATATGATTTATGGCCTTATGGACACTTAATTCCTGAGTCAAGTGGATCAAAAGTTTTGAAAATCTGTCCACGAGGCCCACCTACTTCCAATAGTTGCCGTTGTTGCTGAGGTCTATATTGTTGCTGTGGTGCTTGCTGCTGTAATGGCCTTACCTGGTTCTGAACAACCGGTGGATTTTGAGGTAGTGCTGGACATTGTGCTCCCTGCTACTGCTGATTCTGCTTGTTGGGTCTAGGACTATCTCTCATCTGATGGTTCATAGAACCACACTTGAAGCATGCTCCTGTAAGTGTACGACACTGGGTACTCTCATGATTCTTCCCACAGTAGATACAAACTACTTGATTTTGGACATTCTGTTCTGGCCTATGCTTCTGGTGTTGATGATTTCTCTGCTGGTAGTTCTACTGATGAGTTTGCCCCTTTCCCTAAACACTGAGGATTTTGTTGTGAAAGTTCTCAAATTTATAGGCCCTCTTGACAGCCTCTTCAAAAGTTGCAGGTGGTACAACCCCCGTAGCATCTCTCTCTATGATGGGGTTAAGTCCTTCGAGGAATTTGGCTATCTTTTTCTCCACAGTATCTACTAACTCCGGAGCATATCTAGATAATCTCTTAAACTTTGGGAGGTATTCGAGGACTGTCATATTTCCCTGTTGGAACCCGACTGCCTTCTGCCTCTTGACATGGGTGGGTACATATTTGTCACTAAACTGTCTCCTGAAACTAGCCCAAGCTACTGCATCTGTCATGGTCCAGTATTCTTCCATAACTGTCTTCCACCAGGTATCTACTAAACTGGTAAAGAGAGACGTTGCAAGTTTTACTCGTTCTCCTCCGGTGCATTGGAAGACTTCAAAGATGTTCTCTGTAAGCTCTAACCAGTCATCTACAGCTAATGGATCTTCTTTTCCACAAAACTGTTTCGGAGCTCTCTTCCGAAACCGTTCAAATAAAGCATTTGGGTCATGTTCCTTTTGATTGATGACAATCTGTGGGCCTGCTAGTTGAGCTTGAACCAGTTCAGGCCTCCTTTGCAATACCTCTAGCAATTGTGTCTGCATTTGTGCCAACTCTCTAGCATGATCCTTATCCTTTTTAAGCATCTGTTCTTGTAGCCTAGCTTGATTCTCGTTAGCCTGACATTGTTGATCAAGCATTGCTTGCATCATCTATTGGAATTGATTCTGCATTATGTTAACAACAATATCTTCTCCAACTGGCCCAGTGGGATCATTGTTACTTGCGGTGGGATTGTCATTTAATGGCCTTTTACGAGGTGGCATAACGTTGCAAAATAAGTTGTTAGTACATAATAATCAAATAAAGGGTCACGCATTGCTCACACGATACTAACTAACGAAAAGTCTAATGAATCCTCGCAACAGCCTTAGGATTTCTAGTTTCTTTTAATTGTCTGAAACACGTCTCGCTCTGATACCAGTCTGTTGCGACCCCAGACCGGGTTTCCGACCTAATCTGGGATCGGGACTTTATGAAGATGAAAGATGGATGCCGTAATGCCATAGTACATATATTTATTTTGGCCAATACGTACACGGGTCAATAAAGAATAAGATACTACCTGTGCACGCAATTTCCCACAGGAGTCCGCGGCGAGGATATCACAACACAATGTATTTTTCTTATTTGCGGAAGCGTATATTAAATCAAATTCGTAATTTTTCGCGACCCTAGACCGAGACCTGGGCCCGCGACGCTGTTTTATTGGATAATTACATTTTTATAATTTCCCACAGGTTTCCGCAGTGAGGATTCCAAGACATGAGAGATCTAACTCACACGATTAAGTATGCGGAAGCGTGTAGCAAATCACATCACAACGAGTCATGAATAATAATTTATTCAACTGCAAGAGTAACATAGCATCAAAACCAAGATATCAAAAGTAGGAATAATAATATGACATTCCTATCATAGTTCAAGTTACATGGTTTATCAAGCGTATGTTTAGTTTGTTACATCTCAAAATAAGAGGCCAACAAAGGCCAATACAATACCAAAATATACAAGAACCCAAAACATGATAAATCGAAACTCAGGATCCCGCCCGACGTCTAGATGACGTCGTCGGATTGCTAGTCACGAGCTGGGGGTGGCTCAACAGCCTCCTCCAGACACTCCTCAAAGGCAAAGTCGCCTGCACCTGGGCACCAAAATAATAAATATCAAACACAACAGTTTGGCAGGTAATCAATTTAAGCATGAGCATGAGATAACAAATATTTAATGAAAACATATTAAAACAATTTACTGAACTTAAAACAATTACTTGACTAAGATACATTTCGAGATAGAAACAAACTAGGATAAATACATATTATATCATGAATAGGAAATCAACAAAGAGCCCATCCTTTCTCTATCATATATAATGAAAAGAGAAAGCACACACGACGAACATGATATACATAATATAAGCAAGACACGATTCCCACAAATACGGGATCCGGCCACGGAATTGGACATGTAGGACGTGTAATAAAATACACGACTAATCTGCAGATAGTCCACATGTTTAAAGACCCCCAGACAGTAGATCAAACTAAAAGGGCAGTCCAAGCTCAGTAGTATTCACTTGAATTCATGAATGCATAAAATACATGAAATACGATCTAAACACGTCGAAACAAAAGGGGAAAATCACTTATCATAACAAGACAAGGCACGGCTAATCAAAGGACATAATATATATGCACACAACTTAAGAAGTGATCCACACTTGATATTTAAAACAAATCTTCGAACGAGCTTAAACTTGAAATTCAAAACGAGTACACGATGTTATTTATTGTATCAAACCGATGTTCAGACACGAAATTTCATCAATCATATGTTGAGGCCATTCACTGACCTTTGTGTAATTGAGACTCAAATGTCAAAAAATAATGAATTGGTGTCCCCGAAGATGAATTACATTTCGGAGCTCCATTTACACAATGTCAAGCTGAAGTCCTTAACATAGTTAAGTTTTCAATCTTTAAAAATTATACAATTAGGAGAAAAGTTCGAAACTGGAAATTGACAGGTTGCTCGAGCGGTCTGGACAGTTCGCTCAAGCGAACCACCAAGTCGCTCGGGCAAACAATCTTTTGTCTTGCTCCTGGCCAAACAGTGGACAGTTCGCTCGAGCGGACCAATGGTCGCTCGAGCAAACAGTTCTCTGTCTGCACTAAGGCCAGGCAGTGGCCTGGTCGCTCGAGCGAACAGGCTTCTACCTGAATTCGCTGAGTGCAGAAACTGCGCTTCTCTTTGCATATTTTCTGATTCCTTCTCCCCTCTTCACATTTCTAAATCACCTGCACATCCTTGAGCCTTCATGCTCTCCAAAGGATTAATCACACATTTCCAACTCATTCAACTCACAATCTAAAACATTACATTTCTATTCTCATTCTAAACAAAACAAATCCAGGATTTCTAAACAAAGCATAGGCTCACAAATAAAAAGGAAATCTGGATGCTTGAGAAAGACACTTAGCACTAATACATATAGTTGAATGAAAAGCACATAGAGAGTCTAAGAAAAACATAGAATGAAAACTTAATAACAATGTACGCAAATTTCAAAAGTAGTTTTGCAATCCACAACAAACATGTAATCCTTAAAACCATAAAGACTACTTGCCTTTGCCCAAATGCCAACAATATGTTCTTCTTCAAGCACACATATCCAAAAGCAAAGCCAAACACTACAAAATCCCCATTAAACCCATTTAAAACTCACCCAAATTTGAAAACAAGGAACCCATTTTGAAATGGGTGTTGAAAGCTAGAAAAATAAGATCCTTAGGAGTCAAAAGGACTCCATAGAAGAGATGGGTTGGAGCTCTTACCTAGAGATGCCCAAACAAGAAGAGATGAAGAAAATGGAGAGCTTACCCAACTAGAAATCCCAAGAAAATAGCATCAATAGAAAGCTTGGGATGAGAGGAAGAGAATGGTAGTCTTGGAATTTCATTTGGATCTTCTACCTAGGATATACAAGATGGGGAAGGTAGAGTTAAAGGTGGGTTTCAGCCCTAGGCCTTGAAAGTTACAGGAATTTGATAATGGATAAAAAAGAGAAGAGGAAAGTGATTTAACTACTTGCAAATGAGACCCAATAGGTCTGATTCTTGCATTGATGAAAACATGATCTTGCGTGCCTCGGATGAAGTTGACAAAGAAGGATAAAATGATCCTCGAAAAATCTAGTTTCCAAAAAGTAGATTTTTGACACGATTTTGAGATTTCAAAATTTGTGTCCTGATTTGGGTGTAAAAAGACAATTTTACCCCCTTTTGGGCCAAAACTTGGGTTTCTGGGCTTCAAATACAATATGTTGAAAATGAAAGTTGTAGGGATTAATAAAACTATTCAAATGAAATCGAAGTCACGATTAACATGAAAATCAACACGATCCTCCCACGCTTGCACGTATACCCAGGCCTTCCTGAGTGTGTCTAACTAACATAAAACATTCTCAAAATTCCCAAAGCTATGTCCAGGACTAAAACTAATTACTTTCTAACCCAATGATAACTAAACCCGCTTAGGACTAAGCACGCACTAAGAATACACTAATCGGTTAAATCTTGGGTTGGGGTCTAACATCCTACACCCCTTAGGATATTTGGTCCACCAAGTAAAACAATTTTTTTTTTTTTTACCTTTGGTAATAAGTGTGGATATTTCCTATGAACTTGATCTCTCAATTCTCATATGGCTTCTTCTGGTTCGTGAATTTTCCAAAGTACCTTGACCCAATGAATAGTCCGGTTTCACAGTTCTTGCTCTTTGGTATCAATGATTTTGATCGGTTTTTCCACATACGATTCTTCTTGAATCTCCAAAGGCTCGTATTGTAATATATGAGAAGGACTATGAACATATTTCTTGAGCATGGAAACGTGAAATACGTTGTGTACCCCGGAGAGTTTCGACGGTAACGCGAGTCTATAAGCAACGTCCCCAATTTGCTCAAAATCTCATACGGACCAATAAATCTTTTTGACAATTTGCTCTTTTGTCCGAACCTCAGAGTTCCTTTAACTAGTGAGACCTTTAAAAACACTTAGTCACCCACTTGAAACTGCAATTCTCTTCGGCGAGTGTCAGCATAACTCTTCTGTCTACTTCGGGCGATCTTCAAACGTTCCTGAATCAATTTGACATTGTCACTTGTCTCTCCAACTATCGTTGGTCCATGAAAACTGCGTACACCGACTTCTTCCCAATATACTGGAGTCCAACATCTTCTGCCATAGAGTGCCTCGAAAAGGTGCCATACCGATGTTAGAATGGTAGCTATTGTTGTAAGAAAACTCACAAAGTCATAAGTACTCGTCCATTCTGACTGGCCATCTGTCTGAGGATGATACGCTGTGCTAAATTGGAGTTTGGTACCCATGGACTCAAGAAGAGTTTTCCAAAACCTCGAAACAAATCTGCTATCTCTGTCTGAAGTGATGGAGACGGACTGACCATGCTTACTAACAATCTCATCAACAAATAATTTTGTAAGTGGTGCCATATGCATCATATTCCCTGTCTTCATTGGAATGAAGTGAGCAGACTTGGTTAGACGATCCACGATAATCCATATTGCATTATTCCCCTTCTTAGTATTTGGCAAACCGGAGATGAAATCCATGGTGATGTGTTTCCCATTTCCACTCTGAAATTTCCAATGGTTATAGCAAACCTGGGGGGTTCTGATGTTCTGCTTTAATCAACTAGCAAGTTAAACAACGGGATACAGAAGCTGCAATCTCTCTTTTCATGTTATTCCACCAAAATCTTGTCTTCAAATTCTGATACATCTTCGTGCTACCCGGATGCATGGAATATCTTGTGCTGTGAGCTTTAGTCATTACCTCATTCTTCAAGTCATCCACATTCGGTACACACAACCGATCACGAAAATACAATACTCCATTCACCATCTTGAAATCTGGACGTTCTGCGATTTGTTTTATAATCCTTGCCAAATCTGGGTCTTGCAACTGACTGTCCTTGATCTTCTAGATAAAAGTATGCTTAGACACTGTCATATTTGTTAACATTACACCCAACTTTAGGGTCTGCACTTCCACACCTAACTCTTCAAACTGTTGAAAAACACTGACTCCTCTCAAGCTAGCCATGGTCACTGATTTTCTGCTCAATGCATCAGCTACTACTGTAAGACCCTGACCCGAGTGACCTCGATTAGTGTTGATTAAGTCGTGTGATAGTTCTAAGTGTGTTTAGTGTGTCTTGGCTTAGTTGGGTTTAAAATAAATTTGTTATAACTTTGTTATAACTTTGGGGAATTTCGAGTGCCTTTGTGATTAGTGGGGCCCTTTGGGGGTTCCTTTTATGACCTTGTGTGTACTTGGGGGATTAATTGAGATTCTTTGGTTTGTATTTTTATTCCGTTTTACTAATCTCGTCGATCTCTACAACTTTCATGTTGATCTCGTTCCCGTCCCGAATCCCGAAACCCGACTTCCATTGCATTGAGGGCAAAACAGTTTTTTACACTAAATCTGGACCCAATATTTGATATTCCCGAAAATCGCGAAACATATACTTTTTGGAAACTAGAAATTTCGACGATCATTTCTTCCTTCTTCGTCAAATTCATTTGAAGTCCCAAAAGCCCTGATTTTGACCCCATAAAGTTTCCTAGTGGTGGAGCCCACTTGCAATTGCTATGAAAGAACCCACCTCTCCTTCCTTTCTCCATTTCCAGCACAACAAAGGTTTAGCTAGGGCTTTTTCCCCTTTCCCTTTCTTCGTTTTGTTTTCCATCACGTAATCTCCCCACCACCCTTGCATCTCTTGAGAAATGGACTTCATCATCTTCCTCACCATCTCAAGAGCTTTCCATTGACACTATTCTTGAAGAAAACTCTTCACTCCAAGATCCCCATTGAGCTTGTCTTGCCCATTTGGAACCTATAGGTAAGCAATCCTCTCCATCTTTTAGATTTGTGTTCTTGTGACCTTAGAGGAGCTTCATTTTCATTATTGTGAGCTCTCTCTTCTTATTTCATTGTTTGACCCATTTTAGGGTTGTTTTGGGGGTTTTTGTAGAGATTGTGACCTTTGGCTTGGATTGCTTATTGGAGACCTTGAGGCAAGTGGATGAATGGATAAGTTTTGAACATTTACATGTTTCATGGAAATCTCTTATTTTGTACTAATGATTTTTACATGTGTTTTCATAGTCTTCCTTGCCTTAATTTCTATTACTTTTGAAATGCATAATTATGAGTTGATTTTACTATTATACATCTTGATAAATGCATCCTTTATGTTATTAAAGTGTAGATGAATCTTAGGGTGATGGTTTCTCTTTCTTTGGTGATCGAATATGAATGAATGGAGGAGTTTGGTTGGATGTAATGGGAAGTAGAGAATAAGGTTGTGGTGTTTGAAAGAAACTTAATGGTTGTTATTGGGAGGCAGGGAGACCTTTGTTTCAGGAAAAAAGTTTTGGAAGAAGAGGAGAAGAAGGCCAAGATGGCCATTTTCGGGCAGCAAAAATGACTGCTCGCTCGAGTGGACGTCAGGCTGCTCGAGCGCGCAGTAATTCTAACTACAGCTCGGGCAGCAAAAATGACTGCCCGCTCGAGCGGACGTCAGGCCGCTCGAGCGCACAGTCATTCTGACTACAGCTCGGGCAGCAGATTGACTGCCCGCTCGAGTGGACGATTGGCCACTCGAGCGCGCAGACGTTCTATCCGCCCGTCTTCCTGCGCAACCCAGGTTCGCTCGAGCACACCTTGGTTCGCTCGAGTGCACCCCCTCCTGAGTATGGACCACTTTTGGGGCTATGGAAAGGTTTTTAAGGGAATCCCTTGGTATTTAGGAGGTTTATGAGGCATTATACGAAGCCTATTGGAGAAAGAAACCAAACCACAAGCTTTCATTTGAAGTTTTGAAAATCCTAAGGTGTATAAAGAGCCCGGGATGTCTCCAAACTCAAAGAGTACCAATTTTTATTGAATATGACATACGGCACCTTTATTCACTTTGATCGAATTTCGAATCCCGATACTTGTCCCGAACTTCATAATCTATGGTTTGTCATTCCCGAAAATACTGAATTTGCAACTGTAGCATTGTGCTATTCTCGATATGCACTTCCCGTTTGAAATGATATTTGTGCCTTCGAAAACCCCTTCCCGCCCGTTATATAACTGCATCATATGTATTTGTACATGTCTTGATTTACGATATTTGACCTATGAGTCGGCACCACTAAGCTTGGATAACCTTGCCGGTCTGATCCACCGACTTGGAGATCCCCCTAAGAATACTGGTCTTTAAGTCTATATGCGGGTCCTTGACTGTCTGCCACCACTAAGAATATACTAATCGGGTAAATCTTGGGTTGGGGTCTAACATCCTCCACCCCTTAGGATATTTGGTCCACCAAATAAAATAAATTTTTTTCTACCTCTGGTAACAAGTATGGATATTTCCTATGAACTTGATCTCTCAATTCCCATATGGCTTTTTCTGGTTCGTGATTTTTCCAAAGTACCTTGACCCAATGAATAGTCCGGTTTCTCGGTTCTTGCTCCTTGGTATCAATGATTTTGATCGGCTTTTCAATCTTTAAAAATTATACAATTAGGAGAAAAGTTTGAAACTGGAAATTGACAGGTCGCTCGAGCGGTCTGGACTGTTTGCTCGAGCGAACCATCAGGTCGTTCGTGTAAGACCCCAACCCGAGTGACCTCGATTAGTACTAATTAAGTCACGTGTTAATCTTGAACTTGTTTAGTGGATTTTGGTTTAGTTGGTTTAGAATAGCTTTGTCATAGGTTTGGGAATTTTGAGTGCCTTTGGAATTAGTGGGGCCCTTTGGGGGTTCCTTTTTATGACTTGCATGTACTTGGGGGATTACTCGATACTCTTTTGATTTGGTGTTTTATCCCAATTTACTTATTTTATTAATCCCTTCAACTTTCATGTTGATCCCGTTCCCGTCCCGAATCCCGAAACTCGACTTTTCTAGCTTCTTAGGCAAAACAGTCTTTTTACACTAAATCTGTACCCAATATTTAATATTCCCGAAACCCACGAAACATATACTTTTTGGAAAGTAGAAATTTCGATGATCATTTCTTCCTGCTTCGTCGTTTTCATCCGAGGTCTTGAGAACTACTATTTCAACCCAACAAGATTGCTAGTTAGTGGAGTCCACTTGTGTTGCTTATAAAAGAGAGCTCATCCCCTCCCTTTTCCAGCAACTTTCTCTTGTCTAGGGTTTTCTTGCCTCCTTTCTTCTTCTTTTTGGCTTTTCCATCATCACGACACTACCAAACTTGCACGAACATCAAAAAGGACTTCATCATCTTCTTCACCACTTCAAGGGCTTTCCATTGGTACCATTTTTGAAGAAATCTCTTCTCTCTAAGATCCTCATTCAGCTTGCCTTGCTTATTTAGAGCACCTATTGGTAAGCACTCTCCCTAATCTTCTAGATTTGTGTTCTTATAGTCCTTGAGAAGCTCCATTTTCATTATTGGGAGCTCTCTCTTCTTATTGCTTGGTTTGACCCATTTTAGGGTTTGTTTTGGGGGGTTTTTGTAGAGATTGTGATCTTGGCTTGCAAGTGTGGTTAGGAGCTTGTTTTCCATTGATTAGAGACCCAAGGCAAGTGGATGATTTGATATGTTTAGCTTTGAATGAGTTTTATGAAATGCATTGATGATTTCACCATTTGTTTCGTGATATTAATGGCTTGTTTAGATTTGAAATAAATGCACATTAGTGAATCTTGTTAGCTTATTTTATCCATGATTTAGATTGCTGATCAGGTTTGAAGGAATGAAGAAAAACGAAGGAAAAATGAATGACAAATTTCACTGCAGAAAACAGAACCTGGGTTCTGTTACGCAGTTCACGCGGTCGACCGGCCAGAGAGCTCGGTCGACCGGCCACACGGGGTCAGGTTCTCTGGAACCTGACCAAAACACTATTCCCCATTTTTCTCTTACAACTGCCGGTCAACCGGCCAAGGGCTCGGTCGACCGGGCATTCATAAGAGGGGTCGACCTGACCTCCTCAAGTCGATCGGGACCGCAATGTGCGCGGTCGATCGGGCAAGGGCCTAGTCGACCGGGCCAACTGTGAATCTATCCTGGGAAGTGATTTTTACCCTATTCTTAAATGGACTTAGGTGGAACTTGGTTAACCCTTTTAGTGGACTCACTTGACTTATCGTAAGATTGTTTGACCCAACATTCTTTGAGGTTAATCCGGTTGTATCGGGACTTAATTCAATCTTGAATGGTACGGGACAAGGGATACCCCCTTTATAAATATGCACGAGGTTTGTACGTTTGGGTATCGCGAATCCTAACCCCTTCGGTGACTGAGTAGGTTGTATGATGCTGCAGGGTTAACATTGTACTTAGGATCTCTTTTGAGGTTCCGTTTGTTTTGAAGTTCATTTAAAAGTTTGAAAATCCTTAAGGTGTATAAAGAGCCCGGAATGTCTCCAAACTCATGGAGTACCAAGTCATTATTACAATGGACATACGGGGTCCTTAACCACCTGATTTATCTTGAATCTCGACACTTGTCCCGAATTTCTCGAATTATGATTTATCTTGAATCCCAACACTTGTCCTGAATTTCTCGAATTATGATTTATCGTTCCCGAAAGTATTGAAAGTATATTTTAGCATTTTGCTAGCCCGTTTATACGTGCCCGAATAAAATGATACTTGTGTCTTTGAGCATCCTGTCCCGCCCGTTTACATACATGCACTTGATATGTTTTATACATGTTTTGATTTGTCATTTGACCTATGAGTCGGCACCACCAAGCTTGGCTTTCTCTGCCGGTCTGATCCACCGACTTGGAGACCCCTTCCCGTCCCGCCAGCTGCAGTTTGGATCCCGCTACCCGGTTGTTACCGTGGTCTTGTCCCGATGCCGCAGATTGCTACTGTGGTTCCCGATGCCCGATTCGCTACCGTGGTCATGTCCCGTATTATATTATGTATATGTATATGTTACTTATGTTGCATCTCCTCACTTCGGTGACTGAGACAACATCCCGATATACTCATGTCACTTCGGTGATAGAGGACTTAGCTATGTGTGGTTGCCATCTTGTTTGTTTCTCATTCTCTTTGGATACCTTACATGTTTTATATTGCATATGTATTTGAATAAATGATTCTCTCGTTTTATGAAACTATTGTTTTGACAGGTTTAAATATTTTCCAAGGTAATTTCTTTATTGATATGTCTTTTCACCCACCTGCCAAACCGTCATGTTTGACCCTTTGCTTTGGTACTCAGGTCCCGTTATCGGTCTCCCCGATGAGGAGCATGAGGAGGCGGTCGGAGAACCTCATCGTCTAGTCGAGTGGCACGCTGATGATGTTGTCTAGACATTCGGTTGCCCGAGCGACATAACATTTTGGGTTGAGTCTAACCATTCTTTTCGGAACTCGTTATTTTATTAATATTGGCCTTTGTTGGCCTCTATTTTTAGGGGCAATGTAATTAAACGATATTGTTGTAAACTTTTAACTTTCTTTTTGGTTATAGCATTAATAATCGTTGCTCATTTTGATACTGGTATTAAATGTGTTAATCTTGTCATCTTGGACATGAATGTATGAAATAGATTTGTTACACGCTTCCGCACATAAAAGAAATATTCATGTTGATGTGATATCCTCACCGCGGACACCTGTGGGAAATCGCGTGTACGAGTAGCATTCTTTGGTAGACTCGTATACGTTTTGGGTTTAAATTAATTCATCATCCATCACACACAATCACAATCACCGTCCCGATCCCGGATTAGGCCCGATGACCCGGTCCGGGGTAACGACAGACTGGTATCAGAGCGAGACGTGTTTCAAGCAATTAAAAGAAACTAGAAATCCTAAGGACGTGGCGAGGATTCGTTAGAGTTTTCGTTAGTTAGTATCATGTGCGCATTGTGTGACCCTTATTGTATTATCTTGTGCTAACAAATTGTTTTGCAGCATTATGCCACCTCGAAAAAGGACAGTAAACGGCAATCCGACGGCAAGTAACAGTGAGCATACAGGGCCAGTCCAAGAGGATATTCCCGACAATACCATGCAAAATCAATTTCAACAAATGATGCAGGCTATGTTGGATCAACAACGACAGGCTAATGAGAATCAAACCAGGTTACAAGAACAGATGCTGAAAAAGGATGAGGATCATGCCAGGGAGTTGGCAGGTATGCAGAGGCAACTCTTAGAGGTGTTACAGAGGAGGCCCGAGCCTGTGTAAGCTCAACCAGCCATAGTTATCAATCAGAGGGAGCATGATCCAAATGCTTTGTTTGACAAGTTTAGAAAACGAGGTCCGAAAGAATTCTTCGGGACAGAGGATCCCTTAGCTGCAGATGATTGGTTGAAGTACACAGAGAACATTTTTGAGATCTTCCAGTGCACAGGAAGAGAACGGGTCTAGCTTACAACATCTCTCTTCACCGGTTTAGCAGATATCTGGTGGAAGACAGTTAGAGAAGAATACAGGCACATGGCAGATGCAGTAGCATGGGCTAGTTTCAAGAGGCAATTTAGAGACAAGTACGTACCCATACATATCAAGAGGCAAAAAGCGGTAGAGTTTCAGCAACTTGTCCAAGGAAATATGACAGTCCTCGAATATCTTACAAAATTCGAACGACTGTCAAGGTATGCTGCAGAGCTAGTGGACACAGTGGAGAAGAAGATAGCTAAGTTCCTCGAAGGACTGAATCCCATCATAGAGAGGGATGCAACCGGGGTTGTACCACCTACAACCTTCGAAGATGCAGTCAAGAGGGCTTACAAGTTTGAGAACTTCCACCACAAGATCCTCAGACTCCAAGGCAAAGGACAACAGCAGCAACAAAACAACCAGCAGAGGAGCCACCAGCACAAGAGGTAGTGGTAAGAGCAGAACGTGCAGAATCCCTTGGTTTGTACACATTGTGGGAAGAACCATGAGAGTGCTCAATGTCGTACCATCACAGGGGCATGTTTCAGATGTGGTTCCATGGCCCATCAGATGAGAGACTGCCCAAGGCAGAATAGGCAGAATCAGCAGCAGTAGGGAGCACAACGTCCAGCACCTCCTCAGAATGCAATGGTTGTACAGAACCAAGCTAGACCCCTTCAGCAACAAGCACCACAGCAGCAATACAGATCACAGCAGCAGCAGCAAGCCCGTCAGCAAAGGCAGAATCAGAATCAACGTCCTCCACAACAGAATAGGAATGCACAGCAAGGCAGGCCACAACAGGCTCAAAATAGGCCACAACAGAGGGGACAGATTTATGCAGTCAACAAAGCTGATGCAGAGGCAGCAAGTGATGTAGTGGAAGGTACACTTCTTGTTTGTGGATTCCAAGCTAGGGTTTTGTTTGACCCTGGCTCTACTCACTCTTTTATCTCTCCCAGATTTGCAAAGATGATTGATATGCATGCTAGAGATATGGATTTCTTATTGACTGTGGCTACCCCCATAGGTAAAGAAGTTATATGTAGGACTTTTTACCCTAGTTATTCAGTCATGATAGGAGGGTTAGAGTTACCAACAAATCTCATTTTACTGGAGATGTTTGATTTTGATGTCATCCTAGGGATGGATTGGTTAGCAGGGTATCATGCTACGATGGATTGTTTCCATAAGACCCTCACCGTCAAATTAGAAGAGACACCAGCAGGGGTATTGTTTCGAGGAGACAGGATTAATCCTAGTACAGGGTTTATTTCAGCGTTGAAGGCTGATAGACTTCTGAAAGGTGGATGTGAGGCCTATTTGGCGTTTATCACGGAGGATAAACGGTCCCAAGGGGTGGAGGATATCCCAATTGTTTGGGAATTCCCGGATGTTTTTCCGGATGAGATTCTAGGTCTACCACCCATTAGAGAGATTGATTTCACTATCGAACTATTACCAGGGACTGCTCCGATATCCATTGCACCTTATAGAATGGCTCCGACGGAATTGAGAGAATTGAAAACACAATTGTAAGAATTGTTGGACAAAGGTTTTGTAAGACCTAGTGTTTCACCATGGGGAGCTCCAGTATTGTTCGTCAAGAAGAAGGATGGTTCCATGAGAATGTGTATTGACTACCGAAGATTGAACCAAGTGACCATCAAGAACAAGTATCCATTGCCAAGGATAGATGAACAGTTTGATCAGTTACAAGGTGCTTCTTACTTTTCGAAGATTGATTTGAGATCTGGTTACCACCAGCTTAGAGTCAGGGAGTCAGATGTATTGAAGACAGCTTTCCGGACAAGATATAGGCACTATGAGTTTTTGGTGATACCATTTTGATTGACAAATGCACCAGCAGTGTTCATGGCATTCATAAACAAGATATTCGCAGAGTACCTAGATCAGTTTATAGTGGTGTTCATTAATGACATTTTGGTGTACTCCAAGACCAAAGAAGAGCATGAAGAGCACTTGAGAATAGCTTTGCTGCTTCTGAGAGAGAACCAGCTGTATGCAAAACTCAATAAGTGTGAATTTTGGCTAGAACAAGTAACGTTTTTGGGGCATATTATCTCCAGAGAAGGTTTGTCAGTAGATCCATCCAAGATTGAGGCAGTAGTACAGTGGGAATGACCGAAGAAAGTGTCAGAAATCAGGAGCTTTCTAGGATTGGCAGGCTATTATCGGAGGTTCATACAGGAATTTTCGTCGATTGCGTCACCTTTGACGAAGTTGACAAGGAAGAATGTGCCATATGTGTGGTTAGACAAGTGTGAAGATAGTTTCCAAGAGCTTAAGAAGAGATTAACCACAGCACCAGTCCTTACTTTGCCATCCGGAAGCGGCGGTTTCACTATCTTTACCGATGCTTCGAACATTGGACTTGGGTGCGTGTTAATGCAGGAAGGGAAAGTTATAGCTTATGGATCCCGTCAGTTGAAAGATCATGAGAAGAACTATGCAACACATGATCTTGAGTTAGCAGCGGTTGTTTTCGCATTGAAGATGTGGAAACATTATCTCTATGGATAGAAATTTGAGGTTCACTCCGATCACCGCAGCTTACAGCACTTGTTTTCACAGAAGGAATTGAACATGAGGCAGCGAAGATGGATGGAGTATATCAAGGATTACGATTTTCCAATCAAATATCATCCGGGGAAAGCAAACGTAGTTGCTGATACTTTGAGCAGGAAATCAGTGGGCATGGTAAATCTCAGTGGCACATGCATCTTTGAGCAATTTGAGGAGTTGAGAATAGATTTACAGCCGCTAAAGAATGGTGTTTTAATAGCTAACATGTCAGTGTCAAAGCCATCCTTCATTCGGAAGATTAAAGACAGTCAGTTGTAAGATCCAGAGTTGACCAAGATTTCAGAGCAGATAGCAGATCGTCCCGACTTTCGCATTGTGGATGGAGTTTTGTACTTCCATAACCATCTATGTGTGCCAAACATTGAAGATTTGAGGAATGATATCATGACCGAAGCTCATAGTACGAGGTATTATGTGCATCCTGGCAGCACGAAGATGTATCAGAATTTGAAAGGCAGATTTTGGTGGAATAACATGAAGAGGGAGATAGCAGCGTTCGTTTCTCGGTATATGACATGTCAGTTGATTAAAGCAGAGCACCAGAAGCCTCCAGGGTTGTTGCAACCGTTAGAGATTCTGAAATGGAAATGGGAGCATATAACCATGGATTTCATTTTGGGATTACCAAGGACTAGCAAAGGAAATGACGCTATCTGGGTCATTGTGGACCGTCTCACCAAGTCAGCTCATTTCATCCCGATGAAGACTGGAAAGAAGATGCACATGCTACCATTGGCAGAGTTGTTTGTTAGTGAGATTGTCAGCAGACATGGTCAGCCAGTTTCCATCACATCTGATAGAGACAGCAGATTCGTCTCAAGATTTTGGAAAACACTACATGAGTCTATGGGTACAAGATTACAGTTCAGTACAACTTATCACCCACAAACAGTGGCCAGTCGGAGAGGACAATTCAGACTCTTGAGGATATGCTTCGTGCTTGTGTGTTAGACTTCAAAACTCAATGGGACGAGACTCTACCTTTGTGTGAGTTTGCGTACAACAACAGCTACCACTCGAGCATTGGAATGGCACCTTTTGAGGCATTGTACGGCAGAAGGTGTAGGACACCTGTGTGTTGGGAAGAGGTTGGTACCCGCAGTTTCCATGGACCAACAATGGTAAGTGAGACCAGTGACAAGGTCAGGCAGATTCAGGAACGTCTGGAAGTAGCCCAGAGTAGACAGAAGAGTTATGCAAATTCTCACAGAAGGGACTTACAGTTCAAAGAAGGAGACAAGGTTTTCTTGAAGGTATCACCTACTAGGGGAACTTTGAGATTTGGACAGAAAGGCAAGTTGTCAAGGAGATACATTGGACCTTATGACATTATGAGCAAGATTGGTGACGTGGCTTATAGATTAGCCTTACCACCCGAGCTTTCCGGCGTACACAACGTCTTCCATGTATCTATGTTGAAGAAGTACGTCCCCGATCCTTCACATGTTCTCCGGCATGACCCGTTGGGAATCAGAGAAGATGCTACTTATGTCGAGAAGCCTATTCAGATCATCGACACCAAAGAACAAGAATTGAGAACACGGACTATTCAGTGGGTAAAGGTACTTTGGCAGAATCATGGACCGGAAGAGGCAACATGGGAATTGCGAGACCAGGTGCAGAAGAAGTACCCACATCTCCTACCTGAGGTGAGTTTTGTATTTTATTTGGAGGACCAAATATCCTAAGGGGTGGAGGATGTAAGACCCTGACCCGAGTGACCTCGATTAGTACTAATTAAGTCGCGTGTTAATCTTGAACTTGTTTAGTGGATTTTGGTTTAGTTGGTTTAGAATAGCTTTGTCATAGCTTTGGGAATTTTTAATGCCTTTGGAATTAGTGGGGCCCTTTAGGGGTTCCTTTTTATGACTTGCGTGTACTTGGGGGATTACTCGAGATTCTTTTGATTTGGTGTTTTATCCCGATTTACTTATTTTGCTAATCCCTTCAACTTTCATGTTGATCCCATTCCCGTCCTAAATCCCGAAACTCGACTTTTCTAGCTTCTTGGGCAAAACAGTCTTTTTACACTAAATCTGTACCCAATATTTAATATTTCCGAAACCAACGAAACATATACTTTTTGGAAAGTAGAAATTTCGACGATCATTTCTTCCTTCTTGGTCGTTTTCATCCGAGGTCTCGAGAACTGCTATTTCAGCCCAACAAGATTGCTAGTTAGTGGAGCCCACTTGTGTTGCTTATAAAAGAGAGCTCATACCCTCCCTTTTCCAGCAACTTTCTCTTGTCTAGGGTTTTCTTGCCTCCTTTCTTCTTCTTTTTGGCTTTTCCATCATCACGACACTACCAAACTTGCACGAACATCATAAAGGACTTCATCATCTTCTTCACCACTTCAAGGGCTTTCCATTGGTACCATTTTTGAAGAAATCTCTTCTCTCTAAGATCCTCATTCAGCTTGCCTTGCTCATTTAGAGCACCTATTGGTAAGCACTCTCCCTAATCTTCTAGATTTGTGTTCTTATAGTCCTTGAGAAGCTTCATTTTCATTATTGGGAGCTCTCTCTTCTTATTGCTTGGTTTGACCCATTTTAGGATTTGTTTTGGGGGGGTTTTGTAGAGATTGTGATCTTGGCTTGCAAGTGTGGTTAGGAGCTTGTTGTCGCTACCCTTGTAAGACCCCGACCCGAGTGATCTCGATTAGTGCTTAGTTAGTTGCGTGTTAGTCTTGATTTGTCTTGTGGATTTGGTTTAGTGGTTTAGAATAGCTTTGGAATAGCTTTGGGGATTTTGAGTACTTTAGTATTAGTGGGGCCCTTTGGGGGTTCCTTGTTTATGGCTTTTGTGTACTTGAGGTTTTATATTGGTTTTCTTGATTTGTATTTTATCCCGTTTTGTTTATCTCGTTATTGCTTTCAACTTTCATGTTGATCCCGTTCTCGTTCGAAACCCCGAAACATGACTTTTCTAGCTTCAAGGGCAAAACAGTCTTTTCACACTAAATCTGTACCGGATTATTTTTATTCCCGAAAACAGCGAAACATAAACTTTTTAAAAACTAGATATTTCGACGATCATTTCTTCCTTCTTCGTCGATTTCATCCGGAGCCCCGAAAACCACTATTTCAGCCTTTCAAAGTTCTTAAGTGGTGGAGCCCACTTGGTGGAGCCCACTCCCATTGCATATAAGGGAACCCATCTCCTTCTCCTTCTCCATTTTCCAGCACAACTGAGCCTAGGGTTTCTTGCAACCCTTTCTTCTTCTTCTTGTCTTTCCTTCACTAGATCTCCACCAAAAACTTGCACCATCATCTCAAAAGATTGCATTTTCTTCTTCTCCATTGCAAGGGCTTCCTATTGGTACCATTTTTGAAGAAATCCCATCTCTCCAAGATCTTCTTCTAGCTGGTTTTGTTCATTTGGAAAACCTATTGGTAAGATCTCTTCCTAATCTTCTAGATCCATGTTCTTATGGTCCTTGAGAAGCTCCATTTTCATTATTGAAAGTTTTCTCTTCTCCTACATTGTTTTGACCCATTTTAGGATTTGTTTTGGGGGTTGTTTTTGTAGAGCTTGTGTTCTTGACTTGCAAGGGTGCATAAGAGCTTGTTTTCCTTTGATTAAAGACCTAAGGCAAGTGAATAAACTGATGTTGGAATGCCTATAAAATTGTTATTCATTTGATTCTTTTCTTGGGCTATGTAGGTTGATTTCATAAAAGTTTTAGTGTTCAGCTATGTGCAGAATTTCTGCAGGTTTTGTTTTCATTTCATGTGCATAATTTCTGCAATGTTTTAATGATCAGCTATATTCAGATTTCTGCAATATTTTTAAAGGTTCAGATTATGTGCAAATTTCTGCAATGTTTTAATGATCAGCTATATTCAGATTTCTGCAATATTTTTAAAGGTTCAGATTATATGCAAATGAGTTCAGATTTCAGCATTATTCTTATGTGCAAATGAGTTCAGATTTCAGCATTTTTCTTATGTGCAAATGAGTTCAGATTTCAGCATTTTTCTTATGTGCAAATGAGTTCAGATTTCAGCATTATTCTTATGTGCAAATGAGTTCAGATTTCAGCATTATTCTTATGTGCAAATGAGTTCAGCATTGAGTTCAGATTTCAGCATTATTCTTATATGCAAATGAGTTCAGATTTCAGCATTATTCTTATGAGTGATTTCAAATGAGAGTTCAGATTTCAGCATTATTCTTATATGCAAATGAGTTCAGATTCAGATGCAGAATTATTCTATATATGCAAATGAGTAATGTCATACAATATGCTGAAATTGATTTGGGAATCTGAATGTAAATAATGTTTATGGTTTAATGGGGATTCTCAATGTTAAGAAAGGCTTGAAATGAATGGGAAAGAAACTGAAAATGATAGAGGAAGAAGAAAGAAGTCTGAACCAGAAAGGAGCAAAACAATCAGCTATGTGCTGACTGTCCTGGGTCATTTCCTGCATTGTTTCTTGGCCTGTTTAGGCTAGTTTTGAGCCTAGTTTTGAGCCCGGTTCGAGTATGAAAATTCCCTAATGACTTATTAAGTATCGGGAATTGAGAATTTGAGCCCGAATCATTTTTATTTGATTCAAACTATAGAGAAAGTTTGGAAAAGAATTAACTTACCCGGGAATTTTCTATTAGTCTTAATGTACACTTTATGTCCTCAATTGTCGGTGACCTTCAGAGACACCAACTTCTTCACTCCCAAACCGACATGAAGACCTAAGTGTGTATTGAGATGGCCTCGATAAGTCCATCAAACATTATCAATCATCCAAATCAGCTCATTCCAAGTTAGAGAAAGTTTATGTTTTCTCATAAATTCGTTTGAAACAAAGTTGGTTAATCTATTAGGTTTGTTTATTTAAAACTCGATTAGGGTTTGAATCCCTAAGGTGCATAAAGAGCCCGGAATGTCTCTAAACTCAAGGAGTACCAAGTAAGCATTACAATCGACATACGGGGTCCTTATTCACTTGATTTATATCAAAGCCCAATACTTGTTCCGAATTTCTCGAATTATGATTTGGCATTCCCGAAAGTATTGAAAGTGTATTTTAGCATTTTTGCTAGCCCGTTTATACATGCCCGAATGAAATGAAATTAGTGCTTTTGAGCACCCCGTCCCGCCCGTTTATTAAAGTGCATTATATATGATTTGTACATGACTTGTTTTACATGATTTGACCTATGAGTCGGCACCACTAAGCTTAGCTTTCCTTGCCGGTTTGATCTACCGACTTGGAGACCCTTTCCCGTCCCGCCAACTGCAGTCTTGGATCCCGCTACCCGGTTATTACCGAGGTCTTGTCCCGATACCCGGTTCGCTACCGTGGTCCCGTCCCGTATTGTATTATATTATGTATATGTTATTTATGTTGCATCTCCTCACTGCGGTGACTGAGACAACATCCCGATATGCTCATGTCACTTCGGTGATAGAGGACTTAGCTATGTGTGGTTGCCATCTTGCTCGTTTCCCGTCTCCTTGGATACCTTACATGTTTTATACTGCATATGTATTTGAATAAATGTTTTTCTCGTTTTATGAAACTATTGCTTTGACAGGTTTAAATGTTTTCCAAGGTATTTTCCTTATTGTTATGTCGTTTCACTCACTTGCCAAACTGTCGTGTTTGACCCTTTGCTTTGGTACTCAGGTCCCGTTATTGGTCTCCCCGAGGAGGAGCACGAGGAGGCGGTCGGAGAACCGCAACGACTAGTTGAGTGGCACGCCGATGATGTCGTATAGACATTCGGTTGCTTGAGTTGCGTAACACTTTTTGGGTTGTGTCTAGCCATTCTTTTGGAAACATGTTATTTGATTTATATTGGCCTTTGTTGGCCTCTATTTTTGGGAACAATGTAATGAAACTACTTTGTTGTAAACCTTAACTTTATTTTGGGGTTATAGCTTTGATGATCATTGCTCATTTTGATACTAGTATGAAACATGCTTTAATCTTGTATCTTGGACATGAATGTATGAAATATAGATTTGCTACACGCTTCCGCACATAAAAGAAATATTCATGTTGATGTGTTATCCTCACCGCGGACACCTGTGGGAAATCGCGTGTACTAGTGGCATCCTTCTTAATGGACTCGTATACGTTTTGTTTTGGAATTGGATTTAATTTATACACAACCAATTCATACATCATTGTACAATCATATCATATCATACACATATATTAACAGTTCCCGATCCCGGATTAGGCCGCCTTGTCCAAGGGACCCGGTCCGGGGTCGCGACAACCCTGGACCGAGACCCGGGCCCTGCGACGGTGGTTGTTAAGATAAGATGGTTAATTTCCCACAGGTTCCAGCAGTGAGGATTCCGAGAACACGGATATCTAGCTCACACAATCAAATAGGCGGAAGCGTGTAGCAAATCACGTCATAACAAATATATGAACATAGACATCATCAAGACTAAAATATCAGAAAAGGAGTTATAACATGACATTCCCATAAATAGTTCAAGTTACACGGTTTATCAAAGTGTATTAATTTGTTACATCCTAAAATAAGAGGCCAACAATAGCCAATACAATAATCAAAAGTATGAGAAACCCAAAACGTGATGATTCGAACTCATGGCCCGTCACGACGTCTAGTTGACATCGTCGGGTTGCCACTTGCGAGCTAGGGTGGGCTCAACAGCCTCCTCCGGACACTCCTCCTCAAAGGCAAAACCTCCTGCACTTGGGCACCAAATAACAAGCATCAAACACAACGGTTTGGCAGGTAATCAATTTAGGCATGAGCATGGAATAATCTTGTTTAATTGAAAACATATAAAAACAATTTACTGAGCTTAAAATGAATACTTGACTGAAATATCTTTCAAAATTAGAGATAAACTAGCATGCGTATATAATATATCATGAACCGTAAATCCACAAAGAGCCCATCCTTTCTCTATCATTTATAATGAAAAGAGTAAGCACGCACGACAAGCATGATATATACATAATATAACAAGACACGATTCACCACAAATACGGGATTCCGGCCGCGGAACCGAACACGCACGATGTGTAATAAAATACACGACTAATCTGCAGGTAGTCCACAAGTTTAAGGACCCCCGGACAGTGGATCAGACTGAAAGGGCAGTCCAAGCTCTGTGGTGCTCACTTGAATTCATGAATGCATAAAACACGCGAAACGCGATACAAACACGTCGGAATGAAAGGGGAAATCACTTATCAAAACAAGATAAGGCACGGCTAGCAAAAATGCATAATATATATGCTCACAATTTAAGAAGTGATCCCCATTTGATACTTGAAACAAATCTTCGAACGAGCTTAAAACTTGAATTCAAAGCGAGTACACGGTATTACTTATTGTATTAAGCCAAAGTTCAAAACACGATAATTTCATCAAGTATATGCTAAGACTATTCATTGACCGTTAGGTGAATGGGAATCTGTTGTTAAAATACAAGAATTGGTGTCCCCGAAGTTGGTTCATATCTTGGAGTTCCAATTACACAATGTCAGGTTAAAGTTCTTAACATAGCCTAGTTTTCAAATCTTTAAAAAGTATAGGAATGGGGTAAAATTTCTAAAACTGGGATTGACAGGTCGCTCGAGCGGTCTGGACAGTTCGCTCGAGCGAGACATTTTGCTCGAGCGAACCATCAGGTTGCGTCGCTCGGGCGAACAAGGTTCTATCTTGAAATTGGCCAGACAATGGGCAGTTCGCTCAAGCGAACCAAGGGTCGCTCAAGCGGACAGCCCTCTGTCTGCGCTCGGACCAGGCAGTGGCCTGGTCGCTCGAGCAAACCCATAGGTAGCTCGAGCGAATAGGCTTCTGCCTGCGCTCGTGCCAGGCAGTGGCCTGGTTGCTCGAGCGAACCCAGAGATCGCTCAAGCGAATAGGCTTCTGCCTGTGCTCGCTGAGTGCAGAAATTGCACTCTTCAAACATGGTTCATAAGCCAATTCCTCCCTCCATCTTACATTTAGACCATCTGAAATCCCCTGAGCCTCCATGCTCTCCAAGGGGTCAAATTTGCATTCCCATATCATTCATAACATAATCATTAACATTCAAATCCCATTTCTCATTTAAACACACCCAAATTTCAAAGAGGGGTAATGCTTACACACAAATTAGAAAATCTGAATGTTTGGAAAGCTAATTAACATTCTTACCAATACTTGAGTAAAACTTCACAAGATAAGGGTCCAACAAAACATGATATGAATACTAAATGACACATAATATGGAAACTTCAAGAGCAAATAGTGAAATCCATAAACACACATGCACAATAAACCTATAGAGATTACTTGCCTTTGCCCAAATGCTAACAAAACTCCTTCAATCACTCCTACCCAAGAGCTAAGTCAAGAGCTACAAAAACCCCATGAAAACCATTCAAAAACCCACCCAAAAATGCAAACAAGAAATCCATTTCAAAATGGGTGTTGAAAGTTAGAAAAACAAGATCCTTAAGAGTCAAAAGGACTCCATTGAGGAGGTGGGTTAGAGCTCTTACCTAGAGGTGCCCAAACAATAAGCAAGGAAGGAAATGGAGAGTTTGTCCAACTAGAAATCCATGGAAAATAGCATCAATAGGAAGCTTGGGATGAGAGGAAGAAGATGATGGTCTTGGAATTTCTTTTGGAGGTCTCTAGCTCATGCATTCAAGAGGAGGAAATGAAGAGAAAAGAGGTTTTTAGCCCTAGGTCAAGAAAGTTGCAGAGATTGGGGGAAATGAAGAGGAAGAGAGGAGAAGGTAACTTAAATGCTTTGCAAGTGGGTCCCTCAAGTGTTAATTCTTGCATGTGTGAAAACATGGTCTTTCGGGCCTCGAATGAAGTTGACGAAGAAGGATAAAACGATCCTCGAAGTATCTAGTTTCCGAAAAGTATATTTTTGACACGGTTTTGAAATTTCAAAAATTATGTCCAGATTTGATGTGAAAAGACAATTTTACCCTTTGGCCCAAAACTTGAGTTTCTGGGCTTCAAACGCAGACGGGCTAAACACAAAAGTTTTAAATAATCATAAAACCGTTCAAACGAAATGAAATTCACGATTAACACCAAACTCAACACGACCTCCCCATGCTTGCACGTACACCCAAGCCTTCATGAGTGTGTCTAGTTAACATCAAACGTTCTCAAAACTTCCCAAAACTATGTTCAGAACTAAGACTAATGGAATTCTAATCCACGGTAACTAAACCCACTTAAGACTAAGCACACACTAAGAAACACTATTGGGTTCATCCTGGGTTGGGGTTTGACACTTGTTTTCCATTGATTAGAGACCCAAGGCAAGTGGATGATTTGATATGTTTAGCTTTGAATGAGTTTTATGAAATGCATTGATGATTTCACCATTTGTTTTGTGATATTAATGGCTTGTTTAGATTTGAAATAAATGCACATTAGTGAATCTTGTTAGCTTGTTTTATCCATGATTTAGATTGCTAATCAGGTTTAAAGGAATAAAGAAAAAGGAAGGAAAAATGAATGACCCATTTCACTGCAGAAAATAGAATATGGGCTCTGTTACTCAGTTCACGCGATCGACCGGCCACACGGGGTCAGGTTCTCTGGAACCTAGCCAAAACACTATTCCCCATTTTTCACTTACAACTGTCGGTCGACCGGCCAAGGGCTCGGTCGACCGGGCATTCATAAGAGGGGTCGACTTGACCTCCTCAAGTCGACCGGGACCGCAGTGTGCGCGATAGACCAGGCAAGGGCCTGGTCGACCGGGCCAACTGTGAATCTCTCCTGGGAAGTGATTTTTACCCTATTCTTAAATGGACTTAGGTGGAACTTGGTTAACCCTTTTAGTGGACTCACTTGACTTATCGTAAGATTGTTTGACCCAACATTCTTTGAGGTTAATCCGGTTGTATCGGGACTTAACTTAATTCAATTTTGAACGGTACGGGACAAGGGATACCCCCTTTATAAATATGCACGAGGTTTGTACGTTTAGGTATCGCGAATCCTATCCCCTTCGGTGACTGAGTAGGTTGTACGATGCTTCAGGGTTAACATTGTACTTAGGATCTCTTCTGAGGATCCGTTTGTTTTGAAGTTCATTTAAAAGTTTGAAAATCCCTAAGGTGTATAAAGAGCCCGGAATGTCTCCAAACTCATTGAGTACCAAGTCATTATTACAATGGACATACGGGGTCCTTAACCACCTGATTTATCTTGAATCTCGACACTTGTCCCGAATTTCTCGAATTATGATTTATCTTGAATCCCAACACTAGTCCCGAATTTCTCGAATTATGATTTATCGTTCCCGAAAGTATTGAAAGTATATTTTAGCATTTTGCTAGCCCGTTTATACGTGCCCGAATAAAATGATACTTGTGTCTTTCAGCATCCCATCCCGCCTGTTTACATACATGCACTTGATATGTTTTATATATGTTTTGATTTGTCATTTGACCAATGAGTCGGCACCACCAAGCTTGGCTTTCCTTGCCTGTCAGATCCACCGACTTGGAGACCCCTTCCCGTCCCGCCAGCTGCAGTTTGGATCCCGCTACCCGGTTGTTACCGTGGTCTTGTCCCGATGCCGCAGATTGCTACTGTGGCTCCCGATGCCCGGTTCGCTACCGTGGTCATGTCCCGTATTATATTATGTATATGTATATGTTACTTATGTTGCATCTCCTCACTTCGATGACTGAGACAACATCCCGATATACTCATATCACTTCGGTGATAGAGGACTTAGCTATGTGTGGTTGCCATCTTGTTTGTTTCTCGTTCTCCTTGGATACCTTACATGTTTTATATTGCATATGTATTTGAATAAATGATTCTCTCGTTTTATGAAACTATTGTTTTGACAGGTTTAAATGTTTTCCAAGGTAATTTCTTTATTGATATGTCTTTTCACCCACCTGTCAAACCGTTATGTTTGACCCTTTGCTTTGGTACTCAGGTCCCATTATCGGTCTCCCCGAGGAGGAGCATGAGGAAGCGGTCGGAGAACCGCATCGTCTAGTCGAGTGGCACGCTGATGATGTCGTCTAGACATTCGGTTGCCCGAGTGACGTAACATTTTCGGTTGAGTCTAACCATTCTTTTGGGAACTTGTTATTTTATTAATATTGGCCTTTGTTGGCCTCTATTTTTGGGGGCAATGTAATTAAACGATATTGTTGTAAACTTTAACTTTCTTTTTGGTTATAGCATTAATAATCATTGCTCATTTTGAACTGGTATTAAATATGTGTTAATCTTGTCATCTTGGACATGAATGTATGAAATAGATTTGCTACACGCTTCCGCCCATAAAAAAAATATTCATGTTGATGTGATATCCTCACCGCGGACACCTGTGGGAAATTGCGTGTACGTGTGGCATTCTTTGGTAGACTCGTATACGTTTGGGTTTAAATTAATTCATCATCCATCATACACAATCATAATCACCGTCCCGATCCCGAATTAGGCTCGATGACCCGGTCCGGGGTCACGATAGTTCGGGCTAACAATCTTCTGTCTTGCTTCTGGCCAGACAGTGGACAGTTCGCTCGAGCGGACCAATGGTTGCTCGAGCAAACAGTTCCCTGTCTGCACTAGGGCCAGGCAGTGGCCTGGTCACTCGAGCAAACCCAGAGGTCGCTCGAGCAAACAGGCTGCTGCCTAAATTCGCTGAGTGCAGAAATTGCGCTTCTCTTTGCATATTTTCTAATTCCTTCTCCCCTTCTTCTCATTTCTGAATCACCTGCACATCCTTGAGCCTTCATGCTCTCCAAAGGATTAATCACACATTTCCAACTCATTCAACTCACAATCTAAAACATTACATTTCTATTCTCATTCTAAACAAAACAAATCCAGGATTTCTAAACCAAGCATAGGCTCACAAATAAAAAGGAAATCTGGATGCTTGAGAAAGACACTTAGCACTAATACATATAGTTGATTGAAAAGCACATAAAAGAGTCTAAGAAAAACATAGAATGAAAGCTTAATAACAATGTATGCAAATTTCAAAAGTAGTTTTGCAATCCACAACAAACATGTAATCCTTAAAACCATAAAGACTACTTGCCTTTGCCCAAATGCCAACAATATGTTCTTCTTCAAGCACACATATCCAAAAGCAAAGCCAAACACTACAAAATCCCCATTAAACCCATTTAAAACTCACCCAAATTTGAAAACAAGGAACCCATTTCGAAATGGGTGTTAAAAGCTAGAAAAATAAGATCCTTAGGAGTCAAAAGGATTCCATAGAAAAGATGGGTTGGAGCTCTTACCTAGAGATGCCCAAACAAGAAGAGATGAAGAAAATGGAGAGCTTACCCGACTAGAAATCCCAAGAAAATAGCATCAATAGAAAGCTTGGGATGAGAGGAAGAGAATGGTAGTCTTGGAATTTCAATTGGATCTTCTACCTAGGGTATACAAGATGGGGAAGGTAGAGGAAAAGGGGGTTTTCAGCCCTAGGCCTTGAATGTTGCAGGAAGTTGGTAATGGATAAAAAGGAGAAGAGGAAAGTGATTTAAGTACTTGCAAATGAGACCCAAAAGGTCTAATTCTTGCACTGATGAAAACATGATCTTGCGTGCCTCGGATGAAGTTGACGAAGAAGGATAAAATGATCCTCGAAAAATCTAGTTTCCAAAAAGTTTATTTTTTACACTATTTTGAGATTTCGAAATTTGTATCCAGATTTGGGTGTAAAAAAACAATTTTACCCCTTTTGGGCCAAAACTTAGGTTTCTGGGCTTCAAATACAATATGTTGAAAACGAAAGTTGTAGGGATTAATAAAACCATTCAAATGAAATAGAAATTACGATTAACACGAAAATCAACACGATCCTCCCATGCTTGCACGTACACTGAAGCCTTCCTGAGTGTGTCTAACTAACATAAAACGTTCTCAAAACTTCCAAAGATATGTTCAGGACTAAAACTAATTACTTTCTAACCCAACGGTAACTAAACTCATTTAGAACTAAGCACACACTAAGAATACACTAATCGGGTAAATCTTGGGTTGGGGTCTAACATAATTCATTTCCATCTACAAGACTGATAACACATGTGAACAATTCGATGTCTGAGTGAGCAATGATCATGGTAGCATATTTTCTAAAAGTAAATATTCATGTTTATACAAAAGAACAATTAGTTTTTCACTCCCCAAAAGAATAAAGGCCAACAAAGGCCAATACAACCCAAAATAAGCTCCCAAAAGAATGAATTATCCACAACTCCCCAAAATGTATCATATCTCGAGACAACCGAATGTCTAGACGACATCATCGGCATGCTACTCAACTAAGCGCTACGGTTCACTGACCGCCTCCTCAGGCTCCTCCTCAAGATAACCGGCAACTGGACCTAAATACCAAAGAATGGGTCAAACACAACGGTTTGGCAGGTGGGTGAAAGGATATAACAATACGATAATAAGTAAATTTACCTTGGAAAACATTTAAACATGTTTAAACAAAATTTTCCATAAAAGAAAGAATCATTTACTGGAAAACAAATATGAAGTTTAAACATGTAAGATATCCAAGGAATCAGGAACAAGCAAGATGGCAACCACACGAAGGTAAGTCCTTTATCACCAAAGTGACAAGAGCATATCGGGGCGTTGATCTCAGTCACGCGAGGTGAGGAGATTCAATGAAATATACATGTACATATAATTATACGGGACAGGGCCACGGTAGCAAGCTGGGCATCGGGAATCGTGGTAGCGAACCGGGTATCGAGAACCACGGGAGCAAGCTGGGTATCGGGACAGGGTGCTCAAAGGCATAAATATTTCTTCATATCCGGGCAATGCACAACGGGACTAGCAAATGTTACAAGTACAATTTCAATGCTTCCGGGAATAACAAATCATAAATCTTAAATTTCGGGAGTGCCTATCAAAAATTCGGGAACAATAGAGTACAATTAAATTTTTGAAATTTCGGGACAAGTATCAGGATTCAAGTCTAGATCAAGGTGAATATGGGTCCCGTATGTCGATTTCAATATAGACTTGGTACTCCTTGAGTTTTGGAGACATTCCTGACTCCTTATACACCTCAGTAATTTCAAAACATTCGGTGAATCTTCGTGATGTGGTTTCTATCTCAAACGGGCTCATACATTGCCTATTAAATCTCCCGACACAAAGGGGTTCTCAATAAACCTCCCACAAACATTTAAGCATTGCATTAGTGCTCCAAACATTGCCCCAGGAGAACAATGCCCATCGCTCGAGCGGACCTGAAGTTCGCTCGAGCGGTGGACTCTCTGGGAGGGTTCGCTCGAGTAGACCAACCCAGTTCAAGTTGGCTTGAGCGAACTGAACAAGCTTCTAGATGAGAATCTGGGAGGGTTCACTCGAGCGAACTGTCCTCTGGATGGGTTCGCTCGAGCGACCTGTCAAATCCGCTCGAGCGAACTGTCCAGAAACAGATTTCGAGATAGTTTTGTTCCTTCCTTTTCCTCTTCTTACAAACTCCTTTGAGCCTCATTCTTACATCAAAATGAGAGGGCTAAAAAAAAAACTCCTTAAAACTCCATACAAACCACCAATAAAACTTCAATAACATTCATCCAATCACCTCCACCTTCACCGCATTTAACCACAAAAGAGAAAGAGAAATCCAGCATTCACATGGGTTCATTTTGTGCCTTTAACAAGAGATAAACAAAAGATTATAAGCCAACATTTCCAAGACATTAAATGAGCTAACAAGACACTTTCATGAGCATTTATTTCAAAATCAATGCAAATTAATAAACATGAATAGAAATAACAAAACCAACCACATTTCTCATAAAACCATTTAATGCTCAGACTATATATTCATCCACTGCCTTTGATCTCTAATCAAGCAACCAATCAAGCCATTCTCAAAGATAACATACAACACCACAAAAACCCCAAATACAAATCCAAAAATGGTCAAAACAATGAATGGGGAAGAAGAAGCTTGAAACAATGGAAATGGAGCTTCCTTAAGTGAAAAGGAAAACATATATAGAAGATTGGAGAGGAAAATTACAAGGAAGTTCTTCAAATATACTTGGTTAGCTCTAAAAGGGTCTTAAAATAGGTGGGTTCGTCCACGAATGGCATCAAGAGAGAGCTCTAGTAGAGAGGAAGAAGATGATGATCTCCACTTAGTCTTTGGTGCAAGATTGGTAGTGATTGGAAAAGGAAGAGCAAAAGGCAAGGAGGAGATGGAGAAAACCCTAGATGGGTTAAGGTTTGAGCTGGAAAAGAAGAAGGGGAAGGAAGGTCTCCTTGTATACAAGTGGGGATTGGGCTCCACCCCTAAGAAATCTTGTGGGGCCGAAATTATGCTTTTCGGGACCTCGAATGAGTTAGACGAAGAAAGAGAAAATGATCGTTGAAATATTTAGTTTCTAAAAAGTATATATTTCAAGGGTTTTGGAGATATCAAATTTCATGTCCAGATTTGGCGTAAAAAGACTATTTTACCCTCAAAGTCAGGAACATCGGGTTTCGGGGTTTCGAACGGGCACAGGATCAACATGAAGTTGCAGAGATTAACGAGATGATTCAAACGGGGTTAAAATACTAATTACAGAAATTTCAAGTAATCCCCCAAGTACATGCAAGGTCACAAAAAGGAACTCCCAAAGGGTCCCATTACTTACAAAGGCCCTCAAAATTCCCCAAAGCTATATAAAAAGTTATTCTAATCCCAACTTAACCAAAGTATATTAGTCATACTTAGAACTAAAATACGAATTAATTAGTACTAATCGCGATCACTCGGGTCGGGATCTTACAACTACCCATCCCTAAGATGCTAATAAAAAATATAAAAATATTCTCTCTACAAGTGAATGAGTGTATAAAGTACAAATGACTACTACTTGGTATAGTCATGCATCTACTGTACAGAGGTCTGCGTTCGTAATTAAAAACCACACAAGTTATAAGTCCATGTTTGTTGGGTTATCATCAAGTAGTTTTTTTCTTTTATGAAGATCAATTACATTGATGTAGAAAGAAACTGTTGTATGGCATTTTATGGCAAACTTCAGATTTCAGGATCATCAAAACAGTATAGATTTTGCAGAGTGCTTGGGTTAACATGTATGTATGCCTTGTTTTCTAATAGAAATGTATGTGAATAGGTCAGCTGTAGGCTCCCAAAGTATCATATAACTCCCCCACAGCTGTGCCTTCTATTTGCAGGTTCAGATAGTATACTAGTCCTACCTTTTCCACTTGTGAGTTGTGATTCCATTTCTCTGTTCTCAGTGTTTTAAATGCCTTTCTATCATTGAAGGATCTTTTTGGAAATATTATACAAAGATCTTTACGAATAAGCCTATAAGTCAAGATCATGAAAGGAAGGTGTAGATTCTGCAGACAAAAAGAAGGCTATTAAAAAAGGCCTCACATGCTTGCATTTCTACAGTAAAACAACCGTCACTGTCATTGAATTTGAACCCCCCAACATCTCCTTTAAATGCTCCACCTCTTTACTGTCAAGGTCAATGGTAGGAAAGCCTGATAAGTGAAGCCAAGGAATATCAAAGAGAACCTATAATTACACAACCCATGTGGAGCAACTAAAAAATGCCTCTCTCTAAATAGTAAAAAAATTTAGTACAAGAATTATTCATATTTTAAACTTCATGGTACTTAGTCCCCCTTTTTTCCTCCATGGATGCTCACTTACTGATTCCGGGACCTGATAAACAGGATTATGCCTTGGGTGAAAAACAATGTTTCACAACTGATCATACATGTACAGTCGGTGAGTCACCTTCCGTCCGGGATATGGGTGCACCACTCTCAAGCAACAGACCTTACTTTGGTGACCTCTTAGCTTGCGGGCGATGGGCCTATGGCCATGGTTCTGTGCTTATGGTGCTATGTTTCAAATGATCCACACGGAGAGCTTTAGAACATAGAAGAGTCATGCTTTATTCTATAGTTTCACTAAACGTTGTGCATATGACATTCTTAATCATATATTAATCTTATTTTTTTTATGCAGATTGAATGAAAATTGAAAAGCAAATTTTGTTGAAAGAGTCCATGCAGCTAGGATGCAGCCAACATGAAGGCCAAGTATGTAGAGCAACAGATTGATATATGTTAAAATGGGATGCATGCAGTCTTTTTTAAACAATGGTGCAGGTGTTGGTGTTAATTTGTATGGTCTCAATCCATCAGATGATGTAATAAATTGATTAATTTTTTTATTTATCAATAAAACCATGTTTTCATTTCGTGAGATGAATGATATTTTATTACTTTATGCACATAACCAATACATATAACATGATGGTTCATAAGATGACCTGGGTCTCATAAGTATATTAGATGTGATATATGTGTATGGAAGAGATCCACATACGGAAGACATGTGTCACAAATCTTATAGTTAAATATCTTCATAACCAGTGATGAGACTGCATCTAATTTGATAAGGTTGCAGCGCTTTGATCACTATGAGATAGCGTGATCTATTTCGATCATCAGGATGTAAGATTCTTGGTCATGGTGCTGGTACATTGGATGTACTGAAGGACCATGAGAAGCACCATATGGAATATTGTCTTTATTTTAAGGTCTACTCTCATAATTCCCTAACAATAGGCTCTCAATCCTGAGGCATTGATGAACTCAAGTTTCTATCTATTCATTTGCTTTGAGTCACCAATGAGTGAGGCCAACTGTAGGCCAACTGTAGGTCAACACCTCGGTGTCTTGGATACATGGTAGTAGAACTGTAGGAACATTCAATGGTCAAGATGGAATCTATCTATATTATCCCCTTGTGCCAATTAATGAATTTATCATTAGTAAGTGCGCATCCATCTCGATTAAGAGTTAATTGGATGTACCTGATTATCACTGTGATTAATTAGGTCTTAAGGATAATAAGATGTAGATCTAAGATTGGAAGTGACATGTTTAATCCAATAGATCTATGGATATTGATTGAGGGGCCTACTTGTGGTGATAGGGAAGTTTAGGGTCTTCTTTGTAAAATATTCCTAAGACTGGAGTGCAATTTCATTTTTATAGTAGTGTTATTTGCAATTAACTGCGGGCTCAGATTGCACATGAGATGTGGGGTCGCGGTGTCACAGTTTGAGCCAACTTTCTATGGAATCCCTAGTGGTCCCCACGCTAGCCCAAGTTATTAGATAGTTACTAATCCTACTTGAACTATAAAAGGAAGGAATTAGAAAGTTACTATTTCTATTTAAAGTGAGACTTCTAATAGTGGTAATGGTAGGTTACTGATTGTTGTGGAAGTGAGACTTCTATAATAATTAAAAAGGAAAAAGTTACTAATTCTTAATGGAATGACTTCTATTTCTATTAGTAATAGAGGAGGTTGCTAAGCTATAAAAAGAAAGCAAGGGGCTGGACGTCCCATATCCTTGGAGTGCACGCCTAGCCCCCTAGTGCAAGTTGTTTCACGCGCCATCTCTTTCTCTTTCTCTTTTAGTCTCTTTTTCTAGTTCCTTAAGAGCTTCTAGTTGATTCTCTTGAAGATCCATCATTCTTCTTGAGAAAAGAGATCTGATAGTGGGTCATACTATGGAAGACATCAAGGTCTTAGAGATCCTAATTTGCTACAAGAATAGTTCTTGTTAAAAAAATTACCTTCTTCTCCATTAAAGCACTACCGGGCTCCAAATATATAATCTATTTCCTTGCATGTTATAGATTTTTGGTTGCTTGATTGTTACTGATTTCTATCTTCTAGATAGGGTTTATTGCTGAACATGGTTGATGAGATTGAGTGATTGGATCCTGGATGTGGATTATGGCCTTATGGGTACTTAATCCCTGAGTCAAGTGGGTCAAAGTTTTGAAAACCTATCCACGAGACCCACTTACTTCCAACAGTTGGAATGGTGCAACAATGAAATGATCATATATGAATATGTAAATTTTCATTGGCATTTAAATGTTGGTACAGAATAGAATGTTAGCATTGGTTTTAATTTTGTAATGGTAATGGTAAAGTGCTTTCAATATTGAAAGGATGTTTGAATATTAATATGAAGTGGAATGAATTTTCTTGTTTCATTTTTTGATGATTTTGGAATGGAAATGGATGTTGGGTGTGTAGTAGATTTGGTCTTGGATAATGGAATTAGCAATTTCAATTTATTCATGTGACACAGGTTGGATGTTGTAATGAACTGATGTATACAGGAAAAGAAAATTAAAAAATAAATAAATAAATAAATGATATTAAAAAAAATTATTCCCAGCGAGAAAAGACGGCGGCAAAAAAATTTGAAAAAATAATTTTTGTAAAATGTAAATCTTTTCCCGGTGCAAAATAACGCCGTCAAAGGTTTTCTAACATTTATTTTTGAAAAAATAAACCTCTTTTCCCGGCGCAAAAAAGCACTGGCAAAAGTTTTTCTAACATTTATTTTTGAAAAAATAAACCTTTTTCCCGGGGCAAAAAAAACGCCGGGAAAAGTTTTTTAAATTTTATTATTGAAAAAATAAATCTCTTTGCCAGGCGAAATAAACCTCTTTTCCCAGTAAAAAAAAATGCCGGCAATGTATAGCTTTTTACTGGCGCGACCTTTTTTCGCCGGCACATGGTATCACTGGCATGGTTTTCCCGGCAGATAGACCTTTACTTGTAGTGTATAAAGGAATTCATGATCATATGTGACCTTTAAGGGAGTGATGCATATGTGACCTTTCAGCTTTTTAGTTCTTGAATTAATATGGTTATTGCTGGGTATTCATTTTCCAACTTTTCTTAATTGAGTTTCCCTCAAATGGGAGCTTAATTAATAGTTACTAGTGCGAAAGACCTGCACCGAAAGCGGGTCATGATAAAAAACGATTATGTTTTTAAAAAAAATCTTTATAGATATTTAAATGAATTCTAAATAAATATTAGCATAAAATTAATAGTATAATCACAATTAAAGTAGAACTTTAAAATACTAATCCTGACCATCTTTATGGAGGGCCGACTTTCTTCTTTATATACAACAATTTGCAAGAAAGCAATCAACATGGCCCGATTTCAAAGCATATTTTTTATTAGGTAGACGCTATGTTAAGCATTAAATAGCTACGGTGATTCGAATCACCAATCTAGAAAGTTTCCCATTTTCTTTGTATCTCTTCGGATTTTCATGTCGCACTGTTGCCACCGTAGTTGGGTCCAATAATCTAGCCCCATGGCCACTCCCCACTAGCTGCGAAAATTCTTGCAGGCATGACTAGGTTAGGAGATGTTCCAATTGAGGAAATTCTTGCGCTTGCAAAAAAAAATTCTGAAGTTACCTTTTGGAATGTACCAATCCTTCATAATAACAACATATACGAGATATCAACCATATCCATGTGGCCCAATATCCTTGAAAATAATAAGAAAGAAATATGCATCAACGAAAAGAAAGATGAAAAATACATATCAGAACCTTGTAAAATACAAGAAATAAAAAATAAAAAATACTGACATGTAATATAAATAATAGGTAGTAGTGTTGTCGTCTTGGGGTAGAGGAAGTGAATTTTCTTAATCAAGGTAAAAAAAAATACAAATAGTAAATCACAAACATGAAGATATTGGTAATAATCCATGCCATAACTTGTCAAACTACGAAATCCATCTGTCAAAAAAAGGCAAAACTGTTTTGAGGCTGCTTTGACACTAATCAAGACATTAATCAATGTTCACTGTCAACCCAAAATATCTAGAAATTAAAGCTAAGTTAATCAATAATACACATCAGTATTTAAACCCACAATAAAGAAAATTTAAAGCTCATTGGAAATATCAACTATAAGTGAAATTCTAACTAAAGAGAATAAAAGTTAAGGATAAAAATACACTGATTTATAAAAAGGTTTTTTTTTTTTTTTTTCACATAGTCACTATAAGACCCCGACGCAAGTTACTACAATTAATGTTAATTAAGACGTGAGTTAGATCTAAGTGGGATTAGCGGATTTTGTTTTAGGTTCGGTATCAAACTAACTTTTATATAGCCTTGGGGACTCTTAGAGAGACTCTTTGGTTATTTCGCGTCAGTATAGGGGTTATTCATGATTTTGAAAAATTCGTGTTTTAACTCCGATTGATAGATCTTGTTAGCCCCGACGACTTTCGTATTAACTCTGTCCCCGTTTGAGACCTCGAAACTCAATTTTCCCAACTTCAGAGGCAAAACAGTCTTTTTACAGAAATCTGTGCATAATTTTCGATATCTTCAAACCCTTTAAAATATGTTCTTTTCAGCAATTAGATCTTGTGAGAAGTGTTTTTCTCTTCTTTGTCGAACTCGTCCGAGGCATGGAAACCCATGTTTTAGGCCTGCCAAGTTTGTTAGTAGTGAGACCCACACCCACTCCCTTATATAGTGAATGAACTCCTTCCTCTCCCCTTCCTCTCATGTTTATTGTAGGAGAGTGAGGTTCTAGCTATTTTTGGGTTCATCTTCCCATACTTCTTCTTGTCTCTATGTCTCCTCCAAGTCAACCTCGGAATCCTAACTAAAGGTGAGGAATGATCTCATTTCCTTCTTCCCCAATACCCAAGCTAACCATTGATGCACTTCAGAAGGAAATCTAGCTAAAGCAAAGCCACTTTTGAGCAATCTCTTCCAATTTCAAGTTCCTCCAAGCAAGTAATCTCCTTTATCTCCTAGATTTGGGTTATTCTAACCCTAGAGGGTCTTTTCTCTCCATTCTTGCAAGCCTTTCTCTTCTCCTTCCTTGCCTTGTATTTTAGGGTTCTAAATGGGTTTATTTTGGGGCTTTTGTGTAGCTTGTAGGTTTTTCTCTTGAGAGCAGAGGTGGCAATCCGGTCGGATTGTGCGAAACGGGTCGGACCTGTTTATTAAACGGGTTATACAAGTCTAACCCGCATCTGACCCGTTTATTAAATGGGCCGGAAATCCCTAACCCGCACCCACCACGGGTCAACCCGACCCAACCCACTTAAACATGCACAACCATTGCGGGTTATACAGGTCAGGTCGCCCGCATAACCCACATTCATCTAGTGAATCAATTGACTCAACCATGGTTCCCTGCCTAACCAAAACTGACTTTTAAGTTCAAATTTGGTCTAATCTCATTTCAACAATCATTTGATGCGCATTACCTTGCTTTCCATTAGTAAAAAGGGTGGGGTTGAATTGTTTAAGGTCCATTCATTCTTTTTTACCCTATGCATTAGAACAATCAAATTCAGTTTTAGCTTAAATAAGAGGGTTCTGCGGGTCAAGCAAGTCAACCCTAACCCAACCCGCTTAATTGCGGGTCATGAATACTTGACTCATGACCGACCTGCCTATTAAACAGGTCGAGTTAAGCGGGTAATACACGGGTCGGGTCGGGTTATATTTTGCCACCTCTGCTTGAGAGTGAGTTTGAAAGGGTTCATAGTGCTATTGGAGACCAAGACAAGTGGTTGAATTGATTAATTTGAATGCTAGATATTTTGTGAGAGATTTCTTGATCTTTTTTTTTTACTACTTATCTATATTGTTTTACTTCATTCATTTTGGATTCGTTACTATGGCTTCAATTTAGTTTGTAACTGCATGTTTGAGAAGTTATTTCTTTTAGTTGAGCTGACTAAAAGTGTTAAATCCTATTTTTATTCAATGATATTTGCTATTGCAAATGGGCTTCATGTAAGATGGGTTTTGGTGATAAACTATGTTGAGATGGAGATGAATTTGTGTGCGATGATGTGATGTGATTTGAGGAGGTTGGATTGTAGTTTTGTGGAGGCAAGGAGGCCGATTTTGTGCAAGAAAAATGCAGCCAAAAGGATCTTGAAAGGGGGGAGAAAAGAACACCAAAACCAGTGAAAAAGGGGCCACTGCCTAGTGAGTAGCAAAACCACTAGCTCGCTCAAGCGAGCAGAGGTTCTGGTCCTAAGCTCATTTAAGGCCTGGTAAAGGTCTGTAAGGGTGAAAGAAGGGTTGTTTTAGTTTTAATCTCATAGTTGGACCAAAAGGTGTGTATGGAGGTGGGAATGGGAAAGAAACTACCCCAGAGACATATTGAGGACTCTTTGATTTACCAATGTGTATCGGATACTTGAAAGGTCTCGATCTTCTGGAGTACCAAGCTAAAATAAATATGATGTACAAGATCTCCATACACATTGTATTAAGTCTTGAAGCCTCAATATGTGGTCCGACATACATGTGGAAAGCCCTCCTTTCTTTTGTTTTTACTCGAATCACATGGTTTCCCTTCATTTTGATCGTCATCACTGGCCTTATTTTAAAGCTACTTATATCATGCAGTTTTGAGGATCTAGTTGGTCTTGTGCACCAATGAGCATCATCTTAGTAAGATATGTATGTGTGTGTATGCTCCTACCTTAGCCGGTTTTGGTGTTATACACCTGATTATATTTTGTTTTCATCACGTAACATATGGGTCAGCACCACTAAGCTTGGGCAACCTTGTCGCCTTGATCCACCGACTTGGAGTCCTTAATTTCCGGTCAGTTTGGCAACTTTACTAATAGAGTCAAGTGAAGTAAAGTTGATTTTGAAGAAAGAATAAAATATAAGTGGGTTATGATAGTATTTTATTTTTAGTTATTTGTTATGGAATCTTTTTGACTTTTTGTATGAAAAAGTGAAGTGTTTTTGTATTTTAGTAGATAAAGGTGGTTGCTTTTTTACTGTTTTTTTTTTAAAAGATGGAAGGAGTTTTGAATTAAAGTGCTTTTGATATGACATCTTGTTTGAAAATGAAGGTTTTACTTGACTTTTACTATGTTAGTAAAGTGCCAAATTAGCAATAGCCAACTATAGCCTGGGTTTATCTAGTTTGTTATATTATCCGTTTTAGCGACCGATACTTAGTTTGATAGCCAAGTTCCTGGCATTATTATGTATATCTAGTTGCTCTCGTCACTTCGCGTGTCTGAGACTTATATCTTAGTGTGCTCGTATCACTTTAGTGATAGAAAATTTAGCTTTGTGTGGTTGCTATCTTACCAGTTACCTGTTCATTTATACCTACTCATGTTTTTATACTTATCATCTGTTTTTTGGTAAAGTATGTATCGCATTTCATGATACTTATTGTTTTGAACATGTTTTAAATGTTTCTAACTATCGCGACCCCGAACCGGGTCTACGGGCCTAATCCAGGATCAGGACTAGGTGATTGGATATAAGATGAACGAAAGAATGAATGGTTAATGGCATGAGACATGTAATAAATTTCTTAATACGTCCACGGGTCAATAAAGGATAAGATATTATCCGTGCACGTGATTTCCCACAGGTGTCCGCGTTGAGGATATCACAACAACATAAATATTTCTTTTAAATGCGGAAGCGTGTAGCAAATATAATTCACACATTCATATCCATAATGGTATGATTGATAACACATTTATAACAAGTATCAGAATGAGCAATGATCATGTTTGCATTTCCCAAAAATATAAAGTTAGAGTTTATACAAAAGATCAATTAATTAAATTTCCCAAAAATAGAGGCCAACAAAGGCCAATACAACTAAATAGTTTTCCCAAAAGAATAGGTTATCCATAAACCCCGAAATGAATCGTATCTCGAGGCAATCGAATGTCTAGACGACATCATTGGCGTGCCACTCAACTAAGTGATGCGGTTCTCCGACCGCCTCCTTATGCTCCTCCTCGGGGATAACCAACGATTGGACCTGAGTACCAAATAAATGGATTAAACACGACGATTTGGCAGGTGGGTGAAAAGATATGACAATTCAATAATAAATACATTTACCTTGGAAAACATTAAGAACCTATTTAAATAATAACTTTCATAAAAGAAATAAATCATTTATTCAAAAACATGTGTGCAAGTTAAAACATGTAAAGGTAACCAAGGAAACGGGAGAACAAACAAGATGGCAACCATACGAAGCTAAGTCCTCTATTGTCGCGACCCCAGATCGAGTCAGCGGGCATGATCCGGGATCGAGACTAATATTTGGGATGAATGTAGCAAATCTAATTCATACATTCATGTCCAAGATATCAAGATTAAAAAATATTTAAAACCAGTATCAAAATGAGCAATGATCATTAGCTATTTCCAAAAAGAAAGTTAAAGTTTACATCAAGATCATTTAATTACATTTCCCCAAAAATAGAAGCCAACAAAGGCCAATATAAACAAAATATCAAGTTCCCAAAATAATGGTTAATTCCAACCCAAAATGTTACGTAACTCTGACACACAAATGTCTAAACGACATCATCAGCGTGCCACTCAACTAGACGTTAAGGTTCTCCGACCGCCTCCTCGTGCTCTTCCTCGGGGTAACCGACAACGGGACCTGAGTACCAAAGCAAAGGATCAAACACGACGGTTTGGCAGGTGGGTGAAAAGACATATCAATAAAAGAAATTACCTTGGAAAACATTTAAACCTGTTAAAATAATAAATTTCATAAAAAAAAAGGATCATCTATTCAAAATATATATGCAATTTAAAACAAGTAAGGTATTCAAGGAATTCAGAAAATAAGCGATATGGCAACCACACAAAGCTAAGTCCTCTATCACTGAAGTGACGTGAGCATATCGGGATGTTGACCTCAGTCACTGAAGTGAGGAGATGCAACATAAGTAACATATACATATACATAATAATACGGGACATGACCACGGTAGCAAACCGGGCATCGGGAACCATAGTAGCAATCTGCGGCATCGAGACAAGACCACGGTAATAACCGAGTAGCAGAATCCAAACTGCAGCTGGTAGGACGGGAGAGGGATCTCCAAGTAGGTGGATCAGACCAACAAGGTTATTCAAGCTTAGTGGTGCTGACTCATAAGTTAAATAACTAAAATCAAGTCACATACAAAATACATATGATGCACTTACATAAACGGGCGGGACGGGGTACTCAAAGGCACGAATATCATTTCAAATAAGAAGTGCATATCGGAACTGGCAAAATACTACAATAGTAGTTTCTGTATTTTCGGGAATGATAAATCATAAATCATGAATTTTCGAGACAAGTATCGGGATTCAAAATTGATCAAGGTGAATAAGGGTCCCGTATGTCAAATTCAATAAAAATTGGTACTCCTTGAGTTTGGAGACATCCCGGGCTCTTTATAGACATTAGGATTTTCAAAACTTCAAATGAAAGCTTGTAATTTGGTTTCTTTCTCCAATGGTTGCTAAATAATGGTTATAAGTCTTCCCATCACAATAGGGTTCCCAACAAACACCTCTCAATCATTTAAACATTTCATTTTTGCTTACAGAATAGTCCCAGGTGAACAGTGATCATCGCTCGAGCGGACAAGACGTTCACTCGAGCGATGAGCTCTCCGGGATGGTTTTCTAGGGAGGTTCACTCGAGCGGATAATGGGTTCGCTTGAGCGAACATGTTGGCTCAAGCAAACCACAAGTTCGTTCGAACTAACGAGGTTCTGTGAGGATCCTGGGAGAGTTCGTTCA